>PNEQ01104212.1:38445-51799 GCA_003012365.1 Medauroidea extradentata
AAAAAAAAAAAAAAAAAAAAAAAAAAAAAAAAAAAAAAAAAAAAAAAAAAAAAAAAAAAACTAAACACATTGTAGAACATCTGTTAGGGGGAGGGCTCAGGCCCCACCCAGTCCCCCCCCCTCCATTTTATGGACGCCCTTGTATTTGAGTCAACATTAAACCTTCGTGACGACGAGTTAGGTAAGCAGAGGCTTTCATAGGCGCCCCCCACCTGCGTGTTAAGAGGCCCAGAAGAGACGGAACGATAAGGACGACCTTGAAGCGTGAATCAAGACCCGCATAGCCAAATGAGCCAAGAACTGGGCTAGCGTGTAGGGTTCTCGACGATCCATTTTTAATATGGGAGACTAAGAGGCGAAAATTTAAATCAACTTGAAAAAAAAAAGTCTGTAGCATAGCTTTGTCACAGAATATTTAGGAATACAGAAGTGAAATAGCTGGTAGGACGGCGAACTCAGTCACACACGCCAGCAAAATGGCTTCCCTGGCCAGCAACATGGCGGAGACACCTACTGCCAATCAGCGTGAGGCAGTTGCCCTGCTAGCCGGGTGCCAGGCCAATAGGAAACCTGCTGTAACATGCAGGAGCCAAACATACACGAGGCTGGTATCAACAACCTTGAGCAACCAATAAGCGGCGAAGTTCGCCCGTATCAAACGAGCCGCCACGTCATTTCACGTCTGTATTACTATTTAGTCTGTGGCTCTGTGCACGATTCTATCGGAGTTCCGCACATACGCGGTTTGTAGATTTTAAAGTACGGCAGTCTGAGAAGGGTTGTTTTTAGCTGTGTTGGTAGGCATGGTGTCTTACCAATGCTGTTCCGTACTACTCCGGACTGTGTTTCTTTTTTCGTTAATTGGCACAATTGTGACATGTGGAATATTTCCCATAAAAAATATTTATTTCCAAAGATGTTAGAAGGGCCCAGATGGAGCATGTCGCCGGGAACTGTAACCAAACAAACGCTTGACGTGGCTGGTATCAATATGGCCGACTAATTAAAACACCGAGGAATTATTAGTTAGGAGATGTGTAAACAGGGCTAAAATATAGAGTTGTCAACCTAAAACACCAATCAAAGAGCATAATACTTTAATTTACCATAGAAATACCAGTCTGATGTGTACTGTTGAGGTTAAAGCAGTATGGCGGCCGGCTAATTTGGTGGCTACCTCTCTCCCTTCTTGGCTTCTCTCCCCTCGCCTACATTCAGACCTTATGCTACCCCCGTGTTTATTTCCCAGTACATAACCACACATTTTAAGATAGTAGTGGCCGAGGTGTACAACGCGGAAAATGTATAGTACCGGTCTAATGTTTAAGACCACTACGTAAAATCATGAAACCAAATATACGTACAATACTTTGGCCGTAGTATTCATTATAATTTTTTTTAAACTTCTTACACATATGAGAAAAAAAATTCCCACAGTCGCAATGGGTACGCTATATTTTGTGAAACAATTATGCATTTTAAAAGATGTTACTGCAACAACAAAATTACTACATTATGTGATATAAAACGTGTGTGTGTCTTCGGTGAAGTTATAACCACGTAAATGTTTTCGTTGCTGTAGTTATGTTCACTTATTTTGATAACAGAGAAACGGTTTTTAAAAAATGGTAGCAGACAAAATTCATACTTTTATTTGTATAAATAATGTAAAGAATAGTGCACCTCTTTACATTATTTAAATTAAAAAAAATATAACGTTACTGTCGAGTAAGCTTCCGGAAATGCTTTCTTCCTGCGTGTAGTTGAACTTCCGCTTAAACTAGTAGTACACTTTTTGTGCGCTTGCAGTGTCAGTACAGTACAAGTAATAACTTTATGAAAACAATTAAAAATATTGTTTCTTTTTACATTTTACGAACGGATGAAAGACGCAAATATTTGTGTGTGTGTGTGTGTATATATATATATATTTTTTTTTTTTTAATTTATTGTAGCTCAAAAATGACAAGCATACCTTAAATCTACCAACGGATAAAACGTGGTTCCAACTCGAATATTATAACACACAATTTTTTATATTAAAAAGTATGGAATTGTGAGTTGCAGTAACACCTTTTTAATTGATAAATATTTAATTATAGGCTACATGTTATACCCATTGCAATACTGGGGATTTTTTTCTTATATGCGTAAGAAATTACAGAAAAATTTGCATGTATCTGACGATAATAGCTAAGTTCCTATGTGGTATTGGATGATTTCACAGGATGGTCTTAAACTTTTGGCCGGTACTGTAAATTAAACTCTCTATAATTTTGTGTTTTGCAGAGACTGAAATTTATGTTTGTGGTTGAGTGTACTTGAATCGGTATAGCTTTTGCTTACAAATTGGAACAAATGAATGACGGTTATGGTGCATGTTATTACTGGTCACAAATGTACGCAACGATTTCGACCACAAATGTTATCGTCTTTCACAAACGTGATGTTGCTATTACTGATCGCATGCTCCTCACAACAAACAACAGATACTGACAGTATTCAAACTCTAGTGCTTGTCATTTTATACAATACTAAACAGAAATTTTTGTTATTAAAATCAAACAAGGCCATTTACCTAAGTATTTGCAACCAGAGTTAATAATAAATTCAGATGTACATGCCTATGGCACTATCAATATAACTTTTCCATTAAATTTAGGAGAACTGCTTTGGAAAAACGGTCTATAATTGATACAGGACTGACTGAATTTAATCAGTTAACGTTATTATTACAATTAATTATGAGCCATACTACTTTTAAGAAAATTCCTAAAGAATATATTTTTGCAGCAAATAATTTTTATTAAGCGATGTATGATGGGATGGTGTTTAAAGAATACATATAAAGTGTATAATCATTGTAAAAATGTATTATTATATATAATTATTATTTGTAGCATTTTTAGTGCTATAAGAAAGTAGTGTACAAGTTTGCATAGTTTGATTGAAAATTTCAATTCACATTATGTAAAAATAGTGAAACATTATTTACACTTTAATATTGTATGCACATTTGAAATAGTTATGGTTATTTTTAGCATTTGTGCTATCAAAATAAATTAAACAAAAAATGTAAAAAAAAAAAATTATTTTAAAGTTCAGCTATAGTTTACTAAAATTAAAGTTAGAATTTGTTGAATCGCACTAAAAAAATAAGTAGTTTCGAATGTTATCTGCTCCGTAATATGCATTTAGCATCCATTCATGGAAGTATTTCACAAAAGCCACATTATTTTACCACGTCTTAATATATATACAAAAATAAATGTCCGTTTGTTTGTTACGTATTTGCGTTCGCATACCATTCATCTGATTGCGGTCAAACTTCGGTGGGTAACTGTGCGAGCTGCCGCGAATGTATCTGACGGGGGGGGGGGGTGTATATAATAAAGAGGTGGGTAGAAAACGATGCCGAGGGGTGTGGGAAGTAAACACGGTACCCAAACATTTTAGAGGAAACCATTTTCTTTTTCATAATGTTTCTAAAACGGTCGATAATGTCATTTAACATCATTTTGCGCCATTTAGAATTTTCATAAACGTATTTTAGATTTAATTAAAAAGTATCTTAACTCATAAAGTTTAACATATCAGTTGTAAAGTTGTTACTTATACGAAATTCGAAGAACTGAAATGTTTTACTATCAGAAACTCAATTTAAATATTTCTAAAATACATTAATTATATTATGGCATTCAACTGAAAACCACGCACACGAAGTCGCG
The DNA here is from genome assembly GCA_003012365.1 of Medauroidea extradentata. Lineage (NCBI taxonomy): Eukaryota > Metazoa > Arthropoda > Insecta > Phasmatodea > Phasmatidae > Medauroidea > Medauroidea extradentata. The sequence continues at coordinate 42,174 of PNEQ01104212.1, forward strand.
GGCAATAGCTAGTCTAATGTAATATTACACACACATATATATATATATATATATATATACACACGTACACATATATAGTCATATATTTATATGACTGTGTGTAATACAGTCTGTTCCTGACGCTCTTGTGGCTCACAGATAGACTGTCAAGCTATTTTTGTACCTCTGCAGACATACTATCTGCCGAACGTAACGGGACGTTATTGATGAAATGCAAATCTCTCTTATCGTTGGACACATCAGATATCGGTCAAAAGTCCGCCCTGTTTTATTTACGATCCAATCACATTGCACGCTGCCAAAATCCCCTTCCCCGTCCCGCAACTTCACATACACCGAAACACAAAAACGACAGCTACTGCCAGACAAGGCAATTTTTTTTATCTCGTAGAATTAACGGCAGAATAATATTTCGAAGCCAGATATGACACCAGAAAAAAAAATTCCGTCAGGAAAAAAATCTGAAATTTCCTTTACACGCGGTCACAATTAAAGATGTATTTTGAAATGAAATCTGTTTCGATGGAACACATCTGCCACGCATGGAATAAATTAATGTACTTTTCAAATTAGCTTTGCAAAGTGACATATCATTGATTGCAGTAGGGTGTAAGGCAATTATACATTTTTCAATAACTCTACGGCTTAGATGTGACGTGCGTGTAATTTTCTGTTACATAAATACTTGCCTTCCTTTGAATTTTTTTAAAATACGTAATCTAATTCCCTAGATTTAGAGTAAAAAGGGTTATCCGAACTACTCGTACATCTGTCTGCTAATTGACCTTGAAATCAGGAAAAAAATTAATGGACTTGCTAAACTTATATACATTCGCTACTTACGTATGTGTCAGTTTTTAAGAGGAGTCCTTCGCGGTGTCGAATTGCCACCTTGGACGAGTGGGAACAGCGTAGTGATAAGAGCCAGTGTCCTACGCTTGACGAGAAGCATATCGCCTCTATTCGCAGCGCGCCAAACTGGCGTGCAAGGTTTCCGTTGTAGTCTTTTTACTATGGGACTTCAAGCGGTGGCCCTAATATTTTATTTTTGAATAGTATAAAGTAAAGACCATCGCATGTTTCTCGTTTTGCACTTTACTAATTCAGGTAATATTTTCGGAGTTACAAGCGTCTAAAAAAACCCAATTTTTAACCATTTTGAGAGGCCCGAATATCATATTTCTAACAAGCGTGCTGCATTTTTGAAAAAATAGAAGCATAGTTTCAAGTGTGTGTTCTTTTCGTAGGTAAACATAATATGATTAACTTTAGCGGTTTCGCGTAAAAATGTATGCGCGTGACACGCTGCAACGGCGTCCATGCGCCAGTCGAGGACTTCTCTTAAGGCCATGCCTGGTAGTTTTGCAGTGATTTCGAAAATAATTTTTCCAAAATGAACTAATATCTCTATCACAAAATCGCTACATTGTTTTGTCACTAATACATCAAAATTTCTGTCTGAATTTTTCCGTTGCAATGAACACAATGGATTTTTAGATTCTTGCACCCAAAGTATCACATATTTTAGCATGAAAATGAGCCAAAATGGCACAAAATATTTTTTTTACTGGCAAACGACTCATTTTTTTTTAAGCCTACATATAATTGTGCATAGTATGACTTCACACGCTCTCAATTTTTTTCAGCCCATTTGGTTGAAAACTTTTTGAGTTTTTTGCACCAACGTGAAAAAAACTACCGGGCATGGCCTTAAAGGATGCGGCAAAAGTAAGATCTGAGTCACAGAAAGATAAAACTAAATCGGCAATAGTTAAAACAACTAACAAAGGCCATGGTTGAGTCCTGTCTTTGTGTAAAGTTGAGTGCAACTGCTTCGAATGAACTCGCTGTTGATATGTACAGCAAAAATTTAAAATGAGTTAGAAGAAACATAATAACAATCCAAAATCTTCTTATAATATGTATTATGCAAATAAATAAAGTTGACTAGTGAGCAAACGGCGTATACATATTATTTAATGTTTAATTTGAAAATAATCTTAAATTATTACCTCTGACAACCATTAACCGAGCGGTAACGGAAAATTAATTTTGTATTAGACGCGTATAACTCAGTCTCAGAAAAACAGTAAGTAACTCTTCACAATTAAAAAAATAAATAAATAATTTTCACAGTTACAAAGTTAATGTATGGTTGAACCAAAGTCAACTTAATCAACCGCAAAAGTTTGAAACATAAAATTTATAGTTACAGACAGAAACAATTTCTTTTTTCACATGTTCTGAAAAGTTGCATTGAAAAACCCAAATTTTCTGGTTTTGGACCGCGAAATTTAACAATACGAACAACGTGCAAAAAATCCAGTGTAATAATATGTACAAAGTATTAGTTTGTTAACAACTTCTAAAATTATAACTCTTTGGTTTTACTTGTGGTGACTTTAATTTTGCTGATGAAAATATACTGACATGAAACATTTTTCCTTTTAGTGAGCGAGGGACCATGACAACATTATTTTCAAAATATGATATTATTTCAAAGCATTGATACGCAGTTTTGACAGTTTCTTGAAATATTAGAACTTATGAAACGTTTTATTTAGAATATAGCTACATAAAAGCAAGAATGATATAACAAAATGCTATGAATTTAAATCAACTGTTTCTTCGCTGACACCACGTTGCTTAAGAATCTGATGCCTTCAATAAACTGTGTCCTACGAGTGCTCCACAGTCTTTTAATGTAGGTAAATAAATGTAAGCATAACCAAAAGAAATGTGCCGAAGGTCACAGGATGAATATAAGGGCGAGGTCTACCGCAGTTTTCATCACCATTTTTTTATTTGTACCAGATATATTTTTTTCTTCTTATTTTAGACACAAAATGTGACTAAATTTGGCTCTTATGAAAATTTTATATATCTCATAGTTTTCGCGTAATGGCTTGTTTAATTCATATTTTTTTTTCCGTTTTAACGACTACACTAAAACCAACTGATATACCAAACTCAAAAAAATCATAATGGATAAAGACATTGCAGGCTACAATGTCATGCTCATAAAAATAAAGAATAAAAATTATTTGTATTAAAAAATGCTAAAACTGAAAATATTTAAAAATTCAATAATTTTTTAAAAATACAAACAATTTTTAATATTTATTTATATGAGTATGACATTGTAGCCTGCAATGTTTTTATTCACTGTGATTTTTTTGAGTTTGGTATATCAGTATGTTTTAGTGTAGTCGTTAAAACGGAAACATGCAAATATGAATTTAACAAGCCATTGCGTGAAAACTATGAGATATATAAAAATTTCATAAGAGCCAAATTTAGTCACATTTTGTTTCTAAAAAAGAAAAAAGTATTTTGCAAAAATAAAAAATTAAAAAAAAAAAATGGTGAAGAAAATTGCGTTAGACCGCGCCCTTAACGTTCCACATGAAGGCAAAGTATGCAGAATACATTTCATGAACGTAATTCGCGGCAGTACCGTCGTTGCAAAAGCGAAACAGCAATTGCATCTCCAACGGAATGTGTTCATTCCACTGTTACATTTTTCTCATCTAATTTTTCACGGTAGAACGTAGTGTTTCGTAAGATAGTACGCAGCTCGTGGTAGAAAAAATTCTAAATTGAACTCCGCATCCTGTAAACTTCACACTGAGAGTAGCACTCGAAGAAAGAATTTCGTGCATCCTCTGCAGTTCTTATGTTTATTCTTTAGTTTTATTACCTGAAATTTATTTCTTCCTTACCTTGTTCCCCTCAATTCCTACTTGTTTTATTTTTCTCATGCATCTGAATCCTCTATGACAGCCACATTTCGTAATGTCCTTTATCGACGTTCAACTGTCTTCGAAGTTATTTTAAAAACAAGTTCAGAGAATGGAATAAAAACTTTTAATCCTGTTCACTGAATGAACAAACGTTTGGCCTTTGTAGGAGATTGCTCGGATTGGTAGATAACATTTTAAATTTAAAAAATAATATAATTTTTAGTTTTAATAAATTCAATCATAATTATGAAGTTAATTCACTTTCACTCTTAAATTTGGAAAAGGTAACTTTTTTATAATGAAAGTTTTACGTTACAAGAGAAACTAAATAGTAGTTTGTCGATTTGCCAGTTACGTAAGAAATTATCACTTACTAAGTATCTCTTAGGAAATCGTTTAATATAATTCTTATAAAAACATGCCTATGTGATATCCAACAATATAAACCCGGTTGTTATACTGAACACCTTCAGAATACCTTAGTGATACCACAGAGGAAAATATTTGAGATGTCCGAGTTTTGAAAAATTTTGCTTATCATAATGTTAGCTGTTAATGTCTACACAGCGTGAAGTACTAAGGTGAACGGCGAATTGATTTCGTCTTAATATGCTCTTCAAGCGTATTCTTTTTCAATGTTAAATTGTTAATACAGCCGTGACGATTTCAGCAAGTATTAACTCTAGTGATGACTATGTTTAGTACATGAATGTTTCAGAATCAAAGCTCCAGTTCTGATTCAGTGACAGCATTCATGTCGTCGTAAATACGGAAACAATTGACGGGCTTAGGTTCATAGTGGTGAAAGTAAGTCAAAATAGTTTCTTCTTAAACCATTGTTTGTAATCACACGCAAAATGCAGTACATTCTTGCACTACTCAAATGGATTTCAGAAATTCAGTTAAGACAATATTTGTTACAGAATATTCTCTTGGGAAGTGTGAATAATATAAATTGAAAAGAACACAACTGAAAATTTATTATTTACACCACTATGAAGAATCTCAGCCGCTTAATTGTTAGCTTTTCTCAATCCTGTAGCACACGCGTGCAAACTAGCATCTATAATTCTTTGTATTTTCATGCCCTTTGTTATTGGTGGAGAGATCGTCTGTTTAGTTGGGAAAAACACCGTCCATGATGTTAGCTGAGGTGTTCCTCTTAAAAAATTTATAACACATATATCAAGTTCATATACGTTATTAGGAAACTGCCTTCTTACCAATGTTTACTATTAAATGTGTATGTTTAACCAATTTGCGACATATCCGCGTAGGCATAAAAAATCTTATTTTACTTAGAAAGTAAGATATTAATTCTACAAGTCTAGATAATACAGCATTGACTTAATGACTCTGCTTCGTTTTTACAACCATACAACGTCGATTTTCCGAATTTGTAATCTCAATTTAAACAGCCTCAATTTTAAGTGAGTAATATTTTTTACGAAGTACACGAGTCCTTGGTTTCAATCCAAGGTGAGATGATCAATAGAAGCACCTCCCCACGCGAGATCCACAATATATATGTTAATGGTCCCACCATAAGATCGAACTCCGAATCGAGGTGTGGGTTTTGGGGGTTTAAACCCTCCCCCCCAAAAAAGTGTAAATTTGTGTAACAATAGTTATTTTCCTGTAAGGCATTATTACCGGGTTACTTACACTTGTTGCGTAATTTAACTGTTAAGAGTCAAAACTATAATGCTGTAATTGATAAAGTATCCAACGAAACTTTGGCAGGGAGGATTCATGGGTTACAGACCCCCTCCATATTTTACCTTACGGAAACTCCTTAAATAGTAAAATTTTGCAGCATGAAATCACAATTTTCCTTATGATAACCCCTCAAATGCCCGTTTTTTTAATGAAAGGGGTCAGTGTTATTTCTAACACTTTTGAAGTTCTTTTATAAAACACAAATCCTAGCTGCGGCCTGGTCTAACACCCCATACAACGTCTTGGTGTCGTAGAAACAGCACTGAACACTGCCAAGCAACCATTCCGCATCTTTAGACATCTCGTGCACACAACATTTTTAAATAGCCAACATTAAGAAATCACTAACATGGCATGAACAAAATCATAAGTCGTATCACCTTATGAAATACTATACGTGTACAGGTTAAGAAGTAGTATTGAAAAATGGTTCCTTGGATATCTGGTGTGATTTAAACATGTTCAGTTCTGCCTCCATAAAACACGGCATGAACAAAAAAACATAAATTACATGTCAACTTAGTACATAGTATTTTATGTGCACCGAGTTTGATGAAATTCAGAAATATTTTTCTCAAATATGTCAAATTATGCTTAACACATACAAGTTGCTGTCATTCTGAAAATATGAAAACATAATGAACTAAATACATAAAAGTCAGATCAGCTTACTAAGTAGTATATGTGTAGGAAGTTTGATGACATTCGGAACAATATTTACTCGGATATGTCATATCATGCTGAAGCTATATAAAATGGCCCCAATTTTGAAAGTATACACACGACAGGAACTAATTACATAACAGACCAATCACCTTACTACGTTATTTATGTAAAAGCAACTCAGTTTCATGAAATTCTAAAATATCACTTCTTAGATATCTAATGTGATCGAAAAATATTAAAATAGCCACAATTTTGAAAATATGAACACAGCATAAACGAAATACGCAAGTCAAGTCAGATTACAATGTTTTATTTTGTATCTTGTTTGAAGAAACTCGGCCCATCTGTCGAAAAATTATTACTGGAGGTCATACAGAAATACAGAACGATATACACACAGACATATATACGTAGACAGACAGATATACGTACAGACAGATATACATACAGACAAGACAGATACACGTACAGATAGATATACATACAGACAGATATACACACAAATAGATATACATACAGACAGACGCCGCACGATCGCATATGCCTGGATGCTTAAAACGAGCAAGCCAACATATATTTCGCCACATGTGTCGCTCAATTTTTTTTTCATCTCTGTGCAAACCTAAGATAAACTTTATTAATATTGTTTAAATCGTTTGTTATAAATTCACTTTTACCTGCTAACAGCACGTAACAGCTTAAAAATAATTTAAAGGACTACTATAAGTTAACTCACTTCGATGACTGTACATATATTACATAAAGTTTTCGTTACGGTTATTATTTTGTATTGCCACTGGTCGACTACACCAATGTTATGATAAAGAATAAATTAAGTCCGTTAAATTACACCTACTTACTTGGGCGTTAACCAGTGCCTTCAGCGGAAATAAAGGAGTTCGGCACAGACCGGTCTCAATTATTACTACAGAGGGAACAGTAGTAGTAGGCAGCTATTCCCGAAATTAGTGCCGTATGTGCAGTATTTCTGTAATTGCACGCGCGCTCTCTCTTTTAGTGGGGATTTCTTCGGCTTTATTCCTAGGTGCTTAACCTGCCGTATCCATTCGTTTTTCGTCTTACCGTATCTTTCCTTGTGTGCTTAAAGTGCCATAGTGGTCACCCCGATGCATGTATTACTGAACCTCACACAAGGCTCTGATTTTTCCATTGCCGTAAGCAGGGGTGAATTTGGACATGTGGGATGACTTTGGGACATACGTAACAATATTTTATTTTTTTTGCATATATGGTAGCACAGAATAAAGTAATTTATTTGCGAAAAATGCCAAACAATAAATATCCACATGGCTTTTAGTTAATATTTACTTACAGTAGACAATATGTAAAATACAAATAATACAAAAGTGTCAAAGTCATCCCACGTGCCAAAGTCAGTCCCCCTTTTGGTGTAGGCTTATGTACTGTATTTTTTCCCAGTTGTTAGGGTCAACTTTTGTTACATGGATGTCTCTTCACGCCGTGATGTTGTCCTGTTTTTAACCCCCGACGCAAAAAGAGGGATGTTATAAGTTTAACGTGTCTGTCTGTGTATCTGTGTGTCTGTGGCATCATAGCTACTAAACGAATGGACAGATTTTGATGTAGTTATTTTGTTTGAAAGCTGACGTGATCGAGATGGTTTCTAGCTATGATTAAAGGAAATACATACAGCCGTTTAAAGATAGTAATTTCTTTTCTAGTTTATATTTGAGTGAACGCGAGCAATTCTACTGGTCTGAACGATTTGAAATCTAGCATCCTGTGAACTTTTTTAAATATGTATTTTAAATATTTGCGAGTTATCCTGGTATGTTCCTCACCAAGCTTCATTTCGTAGGACACAGAGGGCGAATCTTTATAGGGAATAACAGGACCTTAAAAATATAGGGTAGAATAACTTCACCAACATTGAGAAAATTAAACATTTGGTATCTGTAATGCCATAACATCATATTTAAAGACATAATTAGTTTATAAATATCTGTCTCTAAATTTAAAAGCATTTTAAACAGAAATATTGAATAAGTTACTCAATTATGATATTTTAATCTTAAGTTGTACGATGCATATTACATTGGTTGCACTGGACCAACCGATTTCGTTTTGTACTTTCCGTTAACGGCCACAAATCTTGATAGGAATGTCAATGTCATTATTGAACCAAAAATAAAGAATTTTAATCTTACTCCATCCTGTACGCTTACTTCCAGGCTGTGATATGTAGCTATAAGCTGCAAGCGCACAGGGAAATTCCACAAAGTTTGAAGTTGTGCGTTAACAAGCGAGGATTTTATACTTGCAATGCAATATATTGCGTGACCGTTAATAAAGTGCCTTGTGGTTTCAGATAGTAATTGTGTTTGTAACTGTCGTATATTTAATTTGCGTGAATATTCACGGGTGAGGTTATGTTTAATTAATTACTAATTAGGGGCCTACAGGCATTTGTTCATGTCGATGTACTTACGCATTAATTATTTTCTTGGGTAGTGATAATTTTCAAAGGCTTTTAACGGATAATTCTCCCAAAAAAGACTAAAAATTATGTATATAATAAACATGTTAACCAACCCACATATTCCGTACCAGTTATTGTATCTAGTTCTTAAATGTGTTTGTTTTACATTTTTAATATATGAACTTGTTGGAATTCGCTAAAAAAGTCGAAAAAAAATTGTGTTTACTGTAATTAGCAGCAATAAGTCTTAAATTTAAAAACTTGAAAACGGAATAATGGACACTGTTAGGTTGGCAAGAAAACCTACGTAATAGACCAAAATAAAGGGCGTGGAAAATAACACTGAGCTTCGTCTCTTCATCTTTCTCGCTGTATGGTAGGACAGTTGATTATAATTTCACAGTTGAGCTTTCTTGTTTTTTCTCGTGTTTAATTTAATATATATGTGTTTTTCATTTACTTCAGTCCGTTTGTTTTTCCGATACAAAAAGAAAAATCAGACTACCTGCTAGAATATTTATCTTAAAAAACTAATTTGATCCACTGTACAATTCTTGAAAAATAAATTACATTTACATTTAAATGAAATTATTACTCTTATATAGGACTACTAACTTTTCCCAAAAATAATTTCGTCCCGTTTGTTTCACTGCCTTACGTGCATGTCTGAAATTTTACTTCGTGGTCAGTGATTGGATGTTGTAATTCTCACGGGACTTGAGGATCTACTCGTAAATCACAGGCGTGTGATGCAGTAACCTTATCAGTGACGTAGCGTGGCTGTGCTCCAAGGCGTGCGGTATTAGCAGCGACTATACGCTTAGAGCAGTTGTGTTGTTGCAGAGACCAAGGTGTATATATTATAAGTACCTTGCCTCTTGTACTCTACTGGCTGTGGAGTGTTCCTGACATATATATGTATATATACTGTATAGTGGCGTAGCGTGGCTGTGCTCCAAGGCGTGCGGTATTAGCAGCGACTATACGCTTAGAGCAGTTGTGTTGTTGCAGAGACCAAGGTGTATATATTATAAGTA
>PNEQ01104213.1:0-18068 GCA_003012365.1 Medauroidea extradentata
AATTTCTCATAGAAAATACTGCTGTTCAACAAATTTCAAGTTTAATCACCAGAGATGTTCTTAACATTATCTAAGCAAGTAAATAATTCTACACAAAATTTAAATGTTACAGTATGATTACTAATTTTTTAGTTTTTCATCATATTGCTTTCGTTGGCATTCTTTTCTGTGTTTTCTAATATCCTAGGATAACTCCTCCCCCTACAGCCCTTGAGCAAACATTTCTGTTATCAAAATATACACTAAAGGAAAGTAGGCTGATTAGTTCCGTATAGATCTACTTGTATTTATTTTCTTGTACAATGGACTTCGGTTTGTGGTTTCTAGTGTCGCAAAGTACCTATTGGTTCTTTGGTTCAAGGAATTTTCTTCTATGTAGATAGTTGTGTACAATACATTATTTATTTGATTTTTATTTTTTGCCTGTATCTAACCTTATTTTACGTGACCTAACCTCCTACCAAGTCATGTGTATAACATTGTCTCTGTACTTTCTTTAACCTAACACTTGTTTTTCTTGTATGTATGTCTTGTATTACTTTTTTTAACTTATGGTACTGCTTTTAATTATTTTTGCGACTCTCTACACCCTCTCTCTCTCTCTCTCTTGCTCCACCCTCCTCTTCTCTATCCCTCAACCCTCCTCATCTCTCCCTCCACCCTCCTCTCGCTCCACTATGCTCCTCTCTCCCTTCACCCTCCTCTCGCTCCACTATGCTCCTCTCTCCCTTCACCCTGCTCTTCTCTCCCTCCACCCTCCTTTTCTCTCTCCCTCAACCCTCATCATTTCTCTCTCCACCTTCCTCTTTCTCCCTCACAGATATGGATTTTTTTCTGTTTGAATTTCTGAGTTAGACGTCCAAAGACTTTTATTTTCGTTTTAAATATTTTGGTTTTATTTATTTTCTTGTATGTTGGACTTCACTTTGTGGTTTCTAGTGTCGCACAGTAACAATTCGTAATTTGGTTTAAGTTACTTTCTTGTGTGTAGATAATTGTGTATAGTATGTTATTTATTTTACTTTTTTTCCTGTATCTAACCTTATCTATCATGACCTGTCTTTCTACCATGTCACATTTATAACTTTTTCTCCATTCTTCCTTTAACCTAACACTTATTTTCTCTTATATGTACATATTGTTTTTTTTTTCATCTCTCGATCCACACCTTCTCTATTTTTTTCACCTTCCTCCTCTCTACCTACACCCTCCTCTCTCTCCATTTACTATGCTCCTTTCTCCCTCCACCCTCCTCTTCTCACTCTCCACCCTCCTCTCTCTCTCTCCACCCTCCTCTCTCCTTCTCCACCCTCCTCTCTCTCTCTCTCCACACTGCTCCTCTCTCCCTCCACACATCTTCTTTCTCCCCCTCATATATACTACATGTGACTGTTTGGGATTTCTGAGTTAGACATCCAAAATAATTTTTTCTTGTTTTTTAAATATTTGGTTTAAGTAATTTTCTTGTATGTAGATAATTGTGTATCCAATGTTACTTATTTTAATTTTTTACCTGTGTTTAACCTTATCTATCATGGCCTGTCCTTCTACCTTGTCATGTGTCTGACCTTCTCTCTGTTCTTTCAGTAACCTAAAACTTGTTTTCTCTTGTATGTATGTCTTGCATTACTATTAGGACTTATGTACCGCTTTTAAGTATTTTTATAACAGTTTAGCTTTACGGATTTACGTGTGCTAGACCCTCTCTCTCTCTTTTCACCTTCCTCCTCTCTACCTTCACCCTGCTCCTCTCTCTGCTATGCTCCTCTCTCCCTTCACCCTGCTCCTGTCACCCTCCACCCTACTCTTCTTTCTCTCCCTCAACCCTCATTATCTCTCTCAGCCCTCCTCTCTCTTTCTCCACCTCCCTCTTTCTTCCTCACAGATGTTACATTTCGCTGCTTGGATATCAGAGTTGCATCTCCAAAGACATTTTTTTTTTCATTTTATATATTTGGTTTTATTTATTTTCTTGCACATTGGGCTTTGTTTTGTTGTTTCTGGTGTCACACAGTAACCATTCGTACTTTGGTTTAAGTAATGTTCTTGTATGTAGATGATTGTGTACAATATGTTATTTATTTTGATTTATTTGATTTTTTGCCTGTATCTAACCTCATCTACCATGACCTAACTCCGAGTCACATGTCTAACCTTGTCTCTGTTCTTCCTTAAAGCTAACACTTGTTTTCCCTTGTATGTATGTCTTGTACTACTTTTTTAAACTTGTGTACCGCCTTTAAGTATTTTCATCACATTTTAGCTTTACGGATTTACATGTGCTATCTCTCTCTTCACCTTCCCCTTCTCTCTCTCCAAACTTCTCTCTCTCCCTCCCCCTCGTCCTCTCTCCCTCCCCTCCTCTCCCCCTTACTCTCTCTCCTATCACAATCCTCTCTCTTGCTCCACTCTCATCTCTCCCTCCCCTCCTCCTCTCTCTCCCTCTCGGATTTTACATGTCGGTTTTCTGTGTTAGACTTCAAATGACTGCTTTTTCGTTTAAATATTTGGGTTTAAGATATTTTTTTCTTGTAGGTTGACCTTTTTTATGTGTGGTTTCTAGTGTCCCACGGAAACGTTTAGTTGGTATTTTTCTTGTATGTAGATGATTGCGTACAATATGCTATTTATTTTGATTTTTCGACTAAGCTAGAATTTTGGAATACTGTTCGTGTTATAGTTACACTGAATTTTTTTCTGAATCTAAAATATCTGAGTTTTTTCCATAGATGTCAGAACTATTGTATACATAACATTCTCGAGCTGTTGTGAGACATCGGGTCTACAGTATATCTGTATCTGTCCTCAGCGATGCGGTGATGTTCCTTAAACACTTTCCCTATATAGTCTTATGGCGTAACGTGATTTCTATGGTAGCCTTCTCGTCACATTGTTAATTCTTGTAGCTGCTAGTAGTGAACCAAGCCTCTCTCGTCATTGTGGTCCTCTAGCAGTATGGGCGTTACATTAGGTACTAGACTTTGTCAGATAACGTCGTTTAAGCTTATTGTGCGGATCTTCTCAGTATAGTCAGGATGTATGACACTGTCAGGAGAGATATAATTAACACGACTTACCATTAGTCAGAGTATCATGTGGTAGAGTGTTTACGCCATCTTCGAACATTCATCACTTGTCGTCTAGTCTATTAAGCGCCAGTTTGTTGTTACACTCGAAATATAGTTGCTTCTTCCATAATCTGATTTTATATACAGTTACTAACATAACCTCCTTTCTGTTCGGAGCGCTGAAGTAGTCCTTGAAGGTAATTTTCTTTTTTATCACACATTTCTGGATTTCTTTAACCTTTTTACGTGCATTTTCACAGCACCTGTACATGTATATCTTTACACACACTCCTACAAACTCGGTTATTGGCACGCCGTTACTTTCATCTTTAAGTTAGCATTATAACCATTTGGTTTTGTGGCGCGTAGCTTGGATGTTCGACAGCATAGGCTGATGTATCGAATTCATTCTGGAAGTTAGAATCGGTGAACATGTCTTGGTAAAAGTTGCCGGTTCGTATTTCATAGTTTAAAATGTCGGTGTCCATGTAGGCCAACTACAAGTCATCACCGTACTAATCCTTCATTATATCATAATGGAACCGGTACATGAGCGTCTTCGACAGGTCAAGTACAGCAAAGTAGGGATAGATGGGCTTATCGAACAAGATTGCTTCATGCTCAAGTTTCACAAGCGACATATTTTCTGAGTAAATATTTCTGTCTTTGAAGTCAGGTTGTAAGAGTCAGGCGACTTAATTATATGCTAGGTTGTTAAAATATACAGGATGTTTCTTCGAACATCTTCTAAGCAAAATTACAGTGGTTACAAGCACACTAATGTAATTTTCATTAAAGTGACAGTGGTTATATTCTTTACACTCCTCCACCCACCTATCCACACTCTTAACCATCCCCTCGCACACCTATGTACACTCCTTACACAACTATGCGTGCTCTTCACATGACTAAGTAAGCATCTAACATAGCACTGCAGGCACCTCACAAAGCACTGCAGGGGGAGGGAGAGAGAGAGAAGGGGAAGATGAAGAGTGGTTGTCTTTTTAATGTCAGCTTACCTGTGTCTGGAAAACGACATCTTGTCGGTATCGAGCCGGTATCTTTTTGGCGATAGTATAGTGAGTTCCATTAAAAAATACATCTACTGGTTGTCTTTTTAATGGCAACTTACCTGTGTCTGGAAAAAGACAACTTGTATGTATCGGGCCGGTATCTTTTATGCGATAGTGGATTAAGTGTCGTACAAAAGACGGTGGGCCACTGTCTGTTTAACGACAGCTAACATGTGTCTGGAAAAAGATAGATAGGGAAAATAAGTGACTGAAAAATTAGTTACTTCGTCTCTACTGGAAGACAGTTCTTCATGCGCTTAATGGAGTGTAAAGATGCAAAAACATTCCTGCAAATTTCATTGGCATAATCTGTCCAAGTATGAAATTCGTTAATTTTATGCCTAAATTAATAACTGTTTTGGTCATAGCAATTTGTTGGTCCATAACAACGAAAGAGCTCGTATTTGCAACCAATTCAACGAACATAATTTTTTAAATACTGTTTATTAATTAAGACTGTAAATTTGATTTCGAGACAAACAGAATTGCAACACAGTATTTTGGACTCGCTATTTAGGTCTCTGAACAAATAACAGAGTTTGAGATAAATCTAAAGTTCCAGGTGTTTATTTAAAAATGAATTTGCATTTGGAGGAAAAAGCCATGAAAACTGAAAGTTTCTCAGGTATGCATGGTAGTGGATATACTTGTCGGCAAGTTGCTCATCTCACGAAACATTTTTGTCCGTATTATTGACTCTAGACAAATAAATAATGGAATGTGTCACGCATGCTAAAAAAAAATTGAGTATTGTTTCACCCTTTAAAAGGTTCTGTATTCCAGTTGGTTCTCGGGTGAACATAAGGGTGCGTGCTCAGACTGGAGGCTACTACTGTCTCCACCACTCAACCGACTCCTATGTACTGCGACCAGGTATCAAGATAATTATCAGACGCCACAATATTGACTAGAAGGAGCTTTAATTGGCATTGGCGGTGCACAGTACAGCTTAAAAAGGGGCGTCGTACAATCTTGGCTGAAGGCCTGCATATAGGGGAGCTTTAATAGAAGTATATTGGAACCCAGTTCCAAGCGGCTTACTACTGTGTATTGGCGCCGTCGACACTCTGACGTTATCGCACGAGAGCACTGTCGTGACCTCCTCGGGTCAAGAGCGGAGTCGCAGATTTCCGGCCCTCGGACGACGGAGTTGGTCAGCAGGGGACGGCGTCTAAGCCGACCTGGAGGTGCCCCAGCTGACGGTCCGATGAACAACACCCCGGTGGCCCTGCCCCCTCGTTATATATGTCAGCCTGCTCTCAATATTGAGGGTAACCTTCAAAGTGTTGTCATAACACCGTTCCGCGCTTGCAGTTTCCCTGCTTTGTGAGCGCTGCGGTGGTATCCGTAACATTATGAATACCATCATGACGAATTAAATTAATGACATTACATGTGATATTCCATAATGTTAATAAAACACGTAAAATTAAACATCCTAGTCAAAATACTTGCTATATTTATGGGAACATGATTAATGATTTGTTAATTACCAACCGACAATTCACAGAACGCTGCTGTTAATGGCGCCACCTACCACGCACTTCAAATATTATGTTGTGGGTTTGTAAATACATTTTTTACGAAATTATTCCATATGTGATAATTGTGCAATACAAAAGAAAACAACACTTCCGGCAAGGACAAAATGACACTAAGACACCACCCGTATTATAAACATTGTTTCTATGTTTCTAAGCCTATAAACTAAGATACAACGGCCTATTCAGACTGCCGTACTTCAAAATAATGTACTAACTGGATGTATGTTAAATCCAAGTAGAGACGTGTGCTACACTTTCTTACATACATTTCACCAATAAAATTATATGGTAACCGCTTCAAGTCTCATAGTAAATATGATTAGGCGGGAATCTTGTACACTAGTTGAGTGCTTAGGTCGATGTGGGGATGTGGCATTTGATGTTCGCAATTATGTCTCCCATATAGCTACGTCACTTCGAGGTATCTTTTCTCAAAGATTGTTTCACATATGCCGGGCCCGTTTCCCTCTTGGAATGACTGCACGTTCTATGAATGTCTACAAAATTTTTAATTTTAGTTACACTTACTATTGCAATATACCATGCTTTACTAATAATGTAGTACTGAGTACATCTTGGGCACCCTCCATTACTGAAGGTAAACCAGAAATAAGAATGGAATGCAGTGCAACTTAGTTCAAGAGAATACCAAACGGTCAACTACAACATTCATAAAATATTTTGTTCAAGTGCGAAGTCCTGAAATAGAAAATAGATTGCTTTTCACATTGCTGACAGACATATTTATCACATGTCCAATTGTTACCAACTTCTCCCATGCCTCCGGCAATGATAATGCATTATTTTACATGAATGTAATTATAGTTGCAACGATTTCCTTTACGTACTGTTTGTTCACTCCTACATATTCAAGTTTTGTAGCATTTTGTTAATGTTTTCATTTTTCACTGGGTTAAATATTTTAGTTACGCTTCTAATAAATAGTGTCGTTAAAAAGTAAACCGAAATTTAATGAAAAGTTCTCGAGTGCTTCAGCCTCTGCATCAACCATATTATTAAATTTTTTTTTTAATTCTCAAGATGAAAAATGTGACGTTTGCTATAAAGCAGGCATTTTATTTTACCGTGAGCTACAGTAAACACGTCTCAGTTCAACTATTAACATGCATTTAGGCAGCAATCAGTTCAGCGATTTGTATTAAATTTTTACATTTCTGGACTGATTACGGCCTTAACATACGTTAGAAGTTCAACTCCGATGCTTGTACTGTAGCGCAAGATAAACAGAATCCACGCTTTAATAACAAATTTCACATATTTTTCTCGCGTTTTCATAAGAGCCGAAAATAAAACAATCCAATGAGGTGGCTGATGCCATTTAGTAGGATCTTTACACTAGAAACATCTTGGAAATGTAAATTTTTACAAGTATGCAATAATTAAGATACTTCCAGCTGTAACTTTATGTTGTGACAAAGTTGACCTTAACTTGCGAGTATTAGGATACTAAGGCTAATTGTTGATGTTGCGCGCCTAAGAAAATGTTTCTAATGTATCGAATTTACCACTATAATGCTTGGTAGATATATCACGCCGTACACCGTTTCACCTCCAATACGTTTTTTGTGTAGTAATACTATTATTTTATAAATTATGTTGCAATGCTAATTAAGACATGAAAAACATTCTTGCAAATTTGGGTGAACTTCACTTGAATACAATCGAGACAATGTCTTAAAATACTAAACACATATTATAATACGTTTTTTGTGTAGTAATACTATTATTTTTTAAATTATGTTGCAATGCTAATTAAGACATGAAAAACATTCTTGCAAATTTGGGTGAACTTCACTTGAATACAATCGAGACAATGTCTTAAAATACTAAACACATATTATACACCAACTTGCTGTCGGTATCAAAATATCTGAGTAAATAAGCATTCATTGAAATATATTCAAATGTTTTAAATTTTATACCTACGTGATTTACGTCATTTTTGTAAAAGAATAAAATACGAAACAGTGAGGTATTAATTGGTTACTGAATAAATTTCTTAGTTCTGCCAGCATAATAAGCGTGAGTTCTTCACTTTTCACACAGAGCAAGAGACTGCAAAAAAAAAAAAAAAAAAAAAAAAAGGAGTTATAATGTTAAAATATTTTAATCTTAAAATTTCCTTGTATGAAAAAGCTACTGGACTGGTTTTAGACCAAACATGGCTTATTTTCAACTCCACTCTATAATACACAGGTTACTTCGTGCCCTTTATTGTCGCTAGATGAAAACGTCGAAGACGTAGCGCTCGTGGCACTATCTTCAGTTCATAACTAACACTACCATACTCTTCGATGTATTTTTTCAGTGCTGCCAACTAGGAGCGAAATATTCAACCATAAGAAGACGTGCATGGCACAAAACTTAAACTTTTCTGCTACTGCACACTTGGACCGCCACTCAGCCTAAAAGTATTCAGCCTAAAGTCGTTCAGCCTAAAAATACAACAGCTCTCGTGTCATAGTAGTCAAGATCAAAATTTCGTTCAGCCTAAAGTCTTTCAGCCTAAAATTACTCAGCCTACAGTCATTCAGCCTAAAGTCATTCAGCCTAAAGTCGTACAGCCTAAAATTATTCAGCCTACCATCACGCAGCCTAAAGACATTCAGCCTAAAGTTATACAGCCTAAAATATATCCAGCCTAATTTTGGGCTGAACAATTTTAGGCCGAGTGGCGTGTACCCGTACCGACCACTAGAAGTCTCTTGCAGGAAAAAAACAAGATGGGATTTCAGAAGTACCTATGGACAGCCGGCATCATAAGAGTAATCCTACAAGTAACGGTACAAGAATGAGCACAGCCAGGTGAGGAGACTTACGTCCTGGCGCTTACTCGATGAAGCCAGCTTCGGCTGTGTCCGTAACCTTGATTCGGGTATGCCCACCCTCACTGCTTCTTACCCCTTTCCCTCGGCAGGACCATAATTCCCGATGCCCCCCCCCCCTTTTTTTTTCTCCTCTTCCATCCTACCATCACATCACAGCTGTCCAAGTCTTGCCACGTACTTGCTCAATGCTCACGTTACAGCCAAATTATTTAATTTTTTTTAATAAGTGGATTCAACTTTATCCAGAATGTTTTCTAGATGATGTCTGAGATTAGCCTTGCTATGTTTCTTGTTTCCATCAACTTGTTGCTCATACTGTAATACCTTTACTATCGCATCTTGTTCATTCAAATAGGAAATGTTTTCTATTACCAAATTTATGTCTGAAGCACTATTCTCTTCTGCCAGATTTTCGTGTAGTCCTACGTTTCTTCTGTTCGCATGAATGTGTTTGTACATATAAAATTTAATTGCACAATTGATGCAGCTGCTTACAGAAGCATGAACACAAAACGTACACTCATCGGAACGCAGGTCACAAGCACAATGCAAGTGTTCTGTCTGCCTTATTACGACAACATCGTTACTACTTCCACCGAACCCAATCTCTTCGATCGAGAGTTGTAGCATCTTCTTATGTGGGTGACGAAAGACAGGATTTTTTCTTATTAGTCTATCGTAAAGTTTGTCGCTCACAAAATACATTAAGGCAGGGCAATGGTGCCCGACCATCTTCAATTTTCAATATTTTTCTCGCTGCTAAATTTTCAACAGATGTACAGTCTTTTTCCGTCACGACGTTCTCTGCTACATTTTTTAACATGAATAGGTAGTCCAGCAAATGTCGGATAATATGGAAGTAATTTACTATGTAAATATGCAAGAAAAAAATAGTTGTAGTATTTTATTTAGAGCAAGAAAGGTCAGTGTATCGATACGCCTTCTGAAATTTTAGAGCGGAAAAAACAATGAAAATAAAAGACGGTCGCGCTCAATAGGGCAGTTCAACACTATGTTTTATATTTATTTTAATATTTAAAAGGAAATGGTGTTTATTTCGCAGACTTTATTAGTTGCTGTTTCACTATCATGATAAAATATTATCCTTCTTAATTTTTGCACAAGGGCATTTCATAGTCAAAATTTTCTTGTAACGGTTTTATGCATATAACCAAAACCAACAAACTCTACTTCACAAACTAATTCCTACTGAAATTAACACACATAAAACACTCGCGTTAATAGTTTGTTTTTATAAAACTTTCCTAGATTTGGAAAAAATTATGAAAAATGTCAGTAACTTTTTACAAAACTTATTAACGTGCGTGTTTTTTATATGTGTTGATCTAGCCCTTAACATTGCACTTTAGAAGAATTATTTAACTAAGTTGAGTTTGTTGGTTTTATGCATAACACCATAAATGGAAATGTTTATTATGAAATGCAACTATGCAAAAACTACGAAGGCTAAAATATTTTCAAGATAGCAAAACACAATCACTTAATTTGTCAACAAAATAAACACTATCACGTAAGAATTAAAAAAAAAAATTAAAATAAATAAATACATGCTTTTGTTGAGCATATTTTGTGTTTAAAGTCAGTCCACATACATAACAACTGAACGTCACATCACTATTTTTAACTGGTTTTATGAAGGTTAATATTCATTCGGTTACTGTAAACATTAATAATATACTTTGACTTAACTCATAAAATATAATTATTATAAACACGACACTAAATCTCTTCTACATATTCCTTACAGTGTTATTGAACCGTAACCTTGACACTATCCAGTACGCGAATTTCGCCTTTCACGTGGGGATGGCGGGGATTCTGTTATGTATAGGCTGTTAACTACAAACTGAGCTCTCTGCAGAACTATTAATTAATTTAAAAATTGTTATATTTGGCCAATATATGTTAACTTCGGAGAGAGTTGAAACTTTGCACTAGTTTTTAGTTACATGGAATTTTAATATTAAAAATAGTAAACAGAGTAAAGCCAGCTTCATTGTTTGTGCGTCTAGACATGTGGTGACACGTCATCAGCTGGACTCTGACCAG
The DNA here is from genome assembly GCA_003012365.1 of Medauroidea extradentata. Classification (NCBI taxonomy): domain Eukaryota; kingdom Metazoa; phylum Arthropoda; class Insecta; order Phasmatodea; family Phasmatidae; genus Medauroidea; species Medauroidea extradentata. The sequence continues at coordinate 10,605 of PNEQ01104213.1, forward strand.
ACACCAGCCCCCGTCTCTGGGATGAATGGAATGCAGTTATGGTAGGAGAGGACATAGAGGGAGGAGGAAACGAAAGTGCTGCGATGTATTGCATGCATTTGTACTGTATGTATCTTGTGAAAGAACGCAGACTGCGTGGATATAATTCGAACTACGTCTGACACTCTTTTTATCTTAACGACCCAACTATACACTGCCACGCAATCAATTCAATTTCAACAATAACAGACATTGGAGTGGAAACACAATATTGTCTCTTGTTATCTGTACAATACGAAATAAAAAAAATGTAAATAAATATAGCATTCAACGGCGCAAGAACAGGATATACAGATATACATTGTACACTCCCCTTAATGTGGGTGGTGGGGTACAAAATATAATTTGACCCCCCTACCTCTTTTTTACACCTAATAATTTATGATACTGGCGAATTTTTTACATCTGTGACAAGAAATTTATTGAATTTAATAGTTTTAATGACTCTCCTTGTCTCTATACATTCACTTATAGTCCAAATCACAATAGATACATATAACTATGAAAAAAACGGAAGAATGGGATTATAACTTCAAATTAAGGCAATCTCTTCTACATAGGGAGATCAATTTTCAATGATTTGAGTGAGTTTTAACATCGCACATTTGTATGCTGTGTTGAATAGAGAATGGTGAAATGAATGCTTATAAAGATATCCCTCCGCATATTTTAATGTGTAGGTAAATAAAGGGTTCGTAAATAGAAAAGAAACTGGTTACTGTAAGTGAATATGATATTACATCTGCTTTGTTTGGAGTGAATTCAAGAACCTGATCACGTTTATTTTTATAGAATATCTAGCTGCCCGGCCACGGATTTACGCAGTGGAATTTTTGAAGGAAAAAAACATAATGATAGCTTTTCGTGTTTGTGAGATATTTAAGGCAGTGTGAAAATATATTTTACGACATTTCGCTCCAAAGTAAATTGATACCTAACCAGGATTATGACATATCGAGCATATCGGGAAAATATATTTTACCACTTTTCAACCCTTGTATGCCTAAAGCACAAAGGAAAATATATTTCAGTTTTAATATTTAAATAAGACGATGAATTATTTTGCTAGCTGCCGCTTATATGTGCGTACATATAATCATAGTAGTTCCCGTTCGCCTAGTATTTACACGGAATACGAACCCTAACTCTCCTGCCAGTGTTCAAAATAACTACACAAAGGTTGTTCGTCAGAATACCTTAGAAATGAAATGTGTATATAGACAGGCCCATGTCCAAAGATGTGTGCGTATTAATAGCGCTGCGAATATTACAACTTATTGAATACTTCTTCATGGTGTAACTCTTTTTTGGATTTTCTTAAACACATTACGTCTGTCCGCCCCTAAATTGTCATATTTTATCAATCGTGAAAAATATTTTTAGATATTTATATAAGCTTCGTACCTATTCTAAAACCATCTAGATAACTTAACAGGTTTAAGAGACATGGATAATGAATTGCAACAACGTATTATATTTCAGAAACCTTATAGACTGAATATCAGAAACCCCTGGAATATTTTTTAGGGACATGCGTAGGCCTAAGCTTCATTCTAATGTAAAAATCACTTTTATATTTAAACAGGTTTATGAGTAGTCGACGACTGATCGAAAACCTATTTTTGGATTTCAACCCTCTCAGTTCTTGAATTTCGAATAATCTAAAATTTTAGTAATATGCAGTTTTGTACGCTTCATTCTAAAACAATGATCGCTCCGATATCTCAACAGATTTAAGGCTGATCCTCCAAGAAGTTGGTCATAGGGCTTTCAATGTTAAAAATCAGATTCTCATATCTCTGGGTGTATTAAATTTAGAACATTGATTCAAACTGTATTTTCTTCTATGGAATAACGGAAATGGTGGTAAATGTTCAGAAAATTAAAAACTCATTTATAAAGTACTTTTTGGTAGGTATAAAATCTTGGAAAAGCTAGAAAAGCCTAAAAAAAAAAAGGCTGTGCTGACTGCATTACTATTGCGCATACAACACTGCTTATTTTGCTGAGTAGAATAAAAAAGTCCGCGAGGGCACCTATCTATCATTAATAGTTTACTCACAAATTAGCAAATTGTAAAGAGCATGCCAGTGTTGCACGGAAGACGGCCGCCGAAGTAACGTGCTCGACTGCAGGAAGTGCCGTTGACCTAGGAAACATGCGTAAGAGCGTGCAGTGTTGTCATACCTACTTGTCGAGCGGCGAGCAGCTGCCCTTGGTGCGATAAGCAGCCCTCGGCGAGGTAAGCGGCATGCCGGCGGGCTGTGTTTAATCGGAACTGAGAAGTAGCCGGACGTTTACTGAACGGTTCTTTTTCTATTGCCATATTATTAAGAAGTTTAGCTACTGTGAAGAAACTGTTATGGTGCGGAAAAGTTTTTTCTGCGACATGGCAATATTAGCTCGTAATGGGGTGTGTCCAATGAAACTTTTCAGTTTATAATACCAATAATGTTGAATTTCAACAGTATTATTTATTCAATACAAAAGGCAAATGAAAATGTTTAGGTGTGGTGTTATGTTTTTCATATAAAATTACATCAGAGTATTACTGCATTAATTTGTAAATGTACGTATCATTATTTCATTTGCTGGTAACAAATTTCGTTTGGCACTGGGCCAGTAAACTATGAAATGGTAACTAAGAAGATACTATGGAAAGGAATAATAAGTTAAAGTCCCCGATTCTTGTACAGCTAACGACCTTAGTGTCCCGGTAGCGAAAAAATTTATAAAAGCGCCCAAAAACTGTAAATCTAAGAAAGCTATGTTGTGTACGAATCTCCAAACCTTTATTGTTGTCTACTTATGTGGCCGTAGAACATCGGATAAGTAGTTTTCTTCTTTTATAAATTTTTTACTTATGTTGTGCAACAGCTTCGAAACTCGACGAAAAAGTATCGTGTGTTCCTGGGCTCGACGACCTATTCCCTAGTCTCGAGGTTAATTTTTATAATATTATTCCGTATATTATTATACTGTATACCTGGGGAAATATGACAATGTGATTTTAGAATACAGTAAACTCCCAATTGTTGCTTTTTATGAACTTATTACGATTTCAGTAAAATAAATATTGCGAAAGGCCTATCGCAGCAATCAGATTATGCGCGCCAATTTTTTCTCGTTTATGCTTTACTTTGGGCTAAAGAAAAATCATAGATGACCTTGCAGGTTATCCTTGTATTCGTAATGCGCCTTTCTATTCAAAAATATTACTATTCCGATGAAGTTTATTATGATAGTATTGTAAATAATTTCCAAACATGGTCGGTACGGTCGCATGAGTTTATGTTGCGTGAGACGTTTTGCTTAGTTTGTAATAAAATAAATGGTCGTATGTGCATTTCCAGTATATCCTTTTATTCTAAATGAGTAGAGCCACGATTTTATGGCGAAAAGATTTTTGCACCATTTGGTTTCAATGCCTTATGTTCACATCCGCAACTCTGTTTCATGGCCAGTGATTGGACGTTTTAACTGTCACACGTCTTGAGGTTCTACTGACAAATCACAGACGTATTACATCACTATCTGAGCAAAGACACGCTGCCAATAGCCGCGAGCAGAGCTGCCGAGGGGCATGCGAGACACTGAAACAAAATGTTGCAAAAATCTTTTCGCGACAAAATCGTGGCTCTATAAATGAGTCATTCTATTAAAAAATATTATGTTTTCACTAGACTTCATTACGATAGTCATGTAAATAACTTCCGAAGATGTGCATTGCGGCGAAAGAATGTATGTTACAGGCAATAATACAGTTAACTGAAACGCCTTTTAATATTTTAAAAATTTTTATTTTAATATTTATTAAATGTACGTAAAACATATTTTTATAATGCTTGGTATTGTTGGCCAATGTACGAGTCTTAGGTCCGCCACAATTGTCTGTTACCCCAGATTGGTATGAGTCTTATTTCACTTAAATGACAATATGTTGTAACAAACTGTAGTTCAGGTCGTTAAGCGACATATTCTTGAGCTACCGGAACAACCGGAATCCATGATAAACCGATAATGCGCAGCACAAACCTTAAGCCATGAACGAAGTAGCTTACCTGAAACCAGTAGGAATTGCCGATTTCGGCAATTGTGCAGGACGAGACAAAACAATTTCCTACTTTTAAACAAATACACAAATTCAACTTGCAACCGTTGGCGGCCCGCCAACGGTTGCAAGTTGAATCTCACATTCCGTAGATAATTGTGCGCTATAGACGCAATCAATATATCAAATTACTAATTTATATAGATATTTTTCCGAGGCGACTGCGAGCTTTGGTACATTGACGAGTATCGGGGAATTTACCTTAATTCGAATGTTACATTAATTTATTTTTATTTATTTCAAAAATGAAGTTCAAGTCTGTTACTGCTCAGGAAGATGAAATTCCGCATAACAATGATTGGGGGTCAGATCCAAACTTATTTCCCAATTTGATTATTGAAGGGGAAAATACAGAAAATAAAACCTTCGAAATACGTGGCAGAAGAATTTATGATATTGCCCATGTTATGAAAGAAATGGAGAAAATTGGCAAACATCCTCTATACTGTACAATGGGTGGTTACAAACTTCTGTCAGAAAAAATGGCATTATTACTGTTAAAACTGTGGACGCAAGTTTATCGTGACTTCTGAACCTCCCGATTCCTTAGATCATGTAAATTCCGCATTAGTATGGGGAACTGTAACTGTTGGAAATGAATATTCCCAAAGGAAGAATTTTTGTCAGTTCTTGACATTCCAATGATGAGTGGAAGGAAATACAGCAAACAAAAAAGCAAAATAGAAGAGGTGCATATGGCAATACTTGTGAAATATTGCTGACTAAAAACTGCAAAAGAGGATTTTTTTTATATGGTTCACAAAAAGTCGCTTTCCGTATTTACATAAACACATAAATGGCCTTTTTCTTAAGCAATAGGCCTTAAAGAGCAGTCTAAAATATTATGTTGCGCCAAATTTGACAAGTACTTCAAAAGATGTTTGCTCGTTCCTAGCAAGTATGAAAGGAAATATTATACACCAACTTACAGACGAAGTGGAAAAACATGGTGCTTTAAAATATTATATGTGGGTGTATTGCGGCTACACAAAACTAGAACCGCATGATGAATACAGCAGAAAAGCTTTCCAAGACGTCGAATGTTCCTGTTTATAATGTACAGTCGGCCAATCACAAAATATCGCCTATCTACAGGCCAGAATTCTGTCTAAGTCCCACTTCGGATATCTTCGGCAGAGGCAAGCTTCGCTCATCGAAATCGCAACCCTTTCTAACGCTCCTCACAAGAAATGCGACGTCCATTGGTTCAAATCTTGGTCCAGAAATTAGAAATGAAATCTTTTTTATTTTGTATATCATTGCAGGTAATATCATTAATCACACAAATAAAAAAAATTATTTTAAATACTTTAAATTAGGTAAACAAACACAGACGTGTCACACTAAGCATATCACGTTCTTGTCAACAGATGTGAAATAATAGTGTTACAAGTTGCGGGCTAGGTACATTTGGGGATGGAGGTCTTTGATAAAATAAAGAAAATAAAGCTAACCTAGTTTAATTACAACTGTATATACAAAAAAATCTATGTCTATAAAAATGTATCACAATAAATGGCAAACAGAAGAAATAACTACTATTTACATAAAGGATAAAAAAAATACATCTACACAAGTTCTCTGTATATAGAAAGGTTACTAGTCACTCACAATGGTGGACCCAAAGAAATAATACCGAAGAATCTTTCTGGCCTAGAATCACCTTCTTCCTACTACTTGCTGCGGTCCCATTCGCTGGACGCCCTTGAACAGACGTCGCAATCCAATACTGGTCACTATCACTTCAGATCACACTAGGCACCTGCCAGCAAAAACTCTCTCGCTCCTGCTGCAGCTCCCCCCCTTATATACTCCACCCTCCTTCTTCTCGAATTATCTCGGCGGGTCTCTGTTCTCCAACCTCCTGGAAAGATGTCGCTTCAATGTCAAGCACCACCCCGAGAGAAAAAGAGGGAACAGGATCATTCCAGATCACGATATTTTCTCTCGGTTACCCGATACAGGGTGCAGGTGGTTATCATGGAGTAATACAATCCATGCGGCACCCGAGGAGGTCTTTTAACGCTGCCGCCAATGTATTGTATTTTGCCGCCCTGCCCGACAGCCACGGCGCCAAGGATTGGGAAGGGGGGTGTCCTAGCTCCACCACCACAGTATCGTACTACACCGCCCAGCCAGACAGTCGCGGCTCGCAACACTGCCCTCTCCTCAAGTCTGTTCGTCCTGAGCAGACCCAACAGACTCTGGTCCATCATAGAGAGCCAGTCTTTCAATATGCACAACCTTGGGTTTTCTTGTCCGAGAGCCCTTGCGAACTATACGGAGACCACATCATTTATCTTCTTGACAATCTGGTAAGGGCCTTCCCAGCATTTCTGTAGTTTCGGACAGTATCCTTTCCGTCGCTGTGGGTTTTACAGCCACACCAGCTGTCCTTCTTGAAATGTCCTTTCAGGTCCCCTCCGATCATACCTCGTTTTCATCCGGTCGCTGTTGACTCTCAAATGTTGCCGAGCGAAGTCATGGACTATGCTCAATTTCCGTGGCAGTTCGTCAGCATACTCAATCGGTGAAGCAGGCTATTCTTCTTCTGCTGGCCTCCCAAACAGTAGATCACTTGGAAGACGAAACTTTCGCCCTAACAGCATCTTCGAAGGTGTTACCCTTGTGGCTTCATGGATAGCTGACCGATATGCAAGGAGAAACAGGGGCACCTTGGAATCCCAGTCCTTTTGATTGTCGGCTACAAAAATGGACAGTTACTGTTCTAAGGTACGATTTAAACGCTCGACCATCCCATCTGACTGAGGATGCAAAGGAGTAGTCTGTGTCATTTTGGTCACATCCTGGAATAACTTGGCTTCAAAGTTGCGGCCCTGGTCGGAGTGAAGTTCGAGTGGCACTCCAAACCTTGAGAATACATGCTTCACTAAAGCATCGGCAACTGTGCTAGCCTCTTGGTAAGAATTGGTATGACTTCAGGCCACTTGGTGAAGTAGTCTTGCACCACCAATAGGTATCGATTCTTCCTCTCAGTCACTAGCAAGGGACCCAAAATATCAACTGCTATCCTCTCGAACGGGGCCCCGGCAATGTACTTCTGAAGATGACCATGACCTCTAGTTCTTGGACCCTTTCTTGCTGTACAAGCATTACATGTTCGACACCACCTCTCGACATCATCCCTGCAATGTAGCCAATAGTATCGCAATCTAACTTTGTTGAGAGTCTTATTAATTCCAAAATGTCCTCCGGCTGCTGAACTATGAAGTTCCTTCAGTACCTCTGGAACTCTAATTTCTGGGAGTACCAGCTGTAGGCGTGTTTCTTTGCCATCTGCACTTTCCCAGTTC
>PNEQ01104214.1:0-11706 GCA_003012365.1 Medauroidea extradentata
CCCCCCCCCCCCCCCAATTTTTTTTTGTGATAACACGTCGCTTGCAGGCCTCACAAAATCATTCACAGAGTTCACTAGGTTACCAACAGATAGCAGGCGTGTGTAGTTTCGGCAATATTCATGGTCGTGGCAATAAGTGAGCAATACATCACACATACAGTCGCAATTAAAGTAAGTTGAACGTGTTTCCGGCACTGTAGTTCGAAGCTTTCGCATCACAAAGTAGGGAGTTTTACCGTACCAATTACTATAATACGTAATATTACTGCAAAATGTTTATTTTTGATTCTGTGTATTAAATATTTAGAACTACTGCGTGATTATTATACTTATGTGCGACTTCTAATGTTAGCATTGTATTCATTAAAATTAACGACACACAAAAGTATGCACTAAAAAAACAAAATCAATCAAATGCAGTTAGTATTTTGTTAAAAATAAATAACAAACCTACCATTAATATTTTTCCACACCTCCATGCACACATTGTTTTCATTCAAATATATGTTTATTTACAATACGTTAGTGATAATTATTTTCATCAGATAATTGTAATTTTGTTGTATGAAGACATGTAACAAATTGAATATAATTAAATAAAAAACTTTACCAGTGGCTGAGGTTGAACCTGCACCAATATAACTACTTTCCATTACGCGACATTGTACAGCTAACCAACTGCACCAGCACGCCACGAATAATATAATTATGGCCAGAACAATAGACATTGAATATAAAAACTAAAGTTCAGAAAATGTTAAATAATACTATGAAGTGAAACAAATTACACTCCAATGCATTTAAAATGCTATGCAAATTCGTGATTTTAATTTAAAATACCTTTCTTGCATCGGCTATGATTCTTCAGTAATTGCTTTGGGTACAACTTTCGAGGTTATGTATTTGAGGTTATCACAACCTGCCAACGGTAGTGCAAAACACGGACTTGCAGATCCATTCACGTGTGCCAAAGTATTATAGGCTAAGGTAGATGCTATAGTTCACCTGTTTATCGCTTTCTTAGCTCAAAATGTCGTTATTTTTCATTAAGTGCGCATTTATATTTATTTATTTATTTATTTATTTCAGTAACAGACGTTCATAACATGTCTCGAATTGACACGTCAGCGAGGGGTCTCGTACTCCTCGACAAGATAACGACGCTTAGCTACAAATTTAGTAAAGATACCGAAATTGTAAGGAACTCGGGCATTACAGAATCACATTTTTAAACTGATAACGAAAGTTGATGTTATCAGTTCTTATCGGTCGGTTTCTCACAGCTAACGAGTTACAGAATACTGCTACTGGCCTCTTATGATACAGAAAAATTTCGATAGCTTCTCACGCCTATATATCGAGCCGTGCGTGGAAACTTGTGTTCACTTTTAAAGCTGTCTGAGTGTTGAGTTTCTCTTTATGTTGACCTCCTGGGTGGACAATATATTCCACTTTCTAGGCGGAAGTGGTAGGGACGACACAACACGCGTGTCACCCTCCACATTAGCCTCTAGGCTTGGGACCTGAAAAACTCGCGCCTTGCTATGGGTACAGGCTAGAATGTAAACAGCTGTAAAATTCGAGTCGCTTCAGAAATTAGTTCTTGTCTTAGTTGACACCTCTTGTAGGGCTGTAATCCAATGATAGTAAAGCATCAAAATGCAGGGCCAACCTTGTGGTGTCACTGTGTTAGCGAGCAGCCAATAAGAAGCTGTTGTTTACATGAGTACACAGACATTCTTGGAGGCTTGCCTGCGGGTCAGTGAATCCACGACTGTCTCAACCTTCACAGTGGCGGCTCGTGGGTTGTTGCCAAGTGGGGCTGCAGATAGTCGGGACTGTACGGTCTTGATGAACGCCACGTAGACCAACGACCATGAAATATTTGCCGGCTACTAGGTGTGTTGTGACCACTCAGCAGTAAGGGGCACCTGCATATCAGCGTGTCAGTGGCTGTAGAGTCAACCAGCGCACAACCATATGATGCGACTTGTCGGTTATAAGTAGACTATGTCAGGGAAGGATGCGGAGAAAACCCTTTAGGCGCCAGTTTCGCTAATGTGAGGAGCTCGGCGAAACTCGAGCAGAGACTCTTTTACCTCAGAGCGTGGTCGACGGCCATGTGGCTACCCCCTGCAGCGTCGCTGCTGCTAGGCGAGTAATTGGCGATGTGTTACGCCCTTGTTATGGCCAGGGCGACGCCAAGATCACACTGTCAGCACTACATGAAGCGGCCGTGGCACGTCAAATAAAAAAGTATACGCGTATTTAATTTTAATACAGATTTTAATGCATGCTTCGCTATTCTACAGGTCAACGCAAGTCACGACACAAGCGGACTACAGCTCATGGCAACTGCAGCCCTACCTGGCAACAACCCACGAGCCGCCACTGGGCGCATTGAACTGATGTGTATCCTTCTCGCCGATAGATTGCCCAGTGGCGAAGCGCGAAGTGTTCTAGGGCAAGCGGTAATTAGCATTGACCATACAGAACTCTCAGTTGCCTGAGAACCATTTGACTGGTAGGAGCAGGTACATTCCTCAGCCAGTAGCATGTAAGAGGCGATGGACTAGTTCTTAGTTATATATAGACAGGAAATTTCGCGAAAAGATTTTTGCAGCACTTTGTTTCAGTGCCTTACGTGCGCACCTGCATCTGTGCTTTGTGGTCAGTGATTAGATGCCGTAACACCCAGCGTCTTGAGGTTAAACCCGCAAATTACAGGCGTGATGTGTTGTAGTTATCCGTTTACTGATTGGCACAGTCAAATGAATATCAACTCTGCACAAAAGACTGTTGTCAATAGCCATGAAGTTGAGCTGCAGGTATGCATGTAAGACAATGAAACTAAGTGGGGCAAAACTGTTTTCACCAAAAACTCCTGTCCCTAGTAATACACCTATATCTCAGCAACACAGCTGTCGCCTGCTCAAAGTGTATAGTCGGATCTCATACTGCTTGCCTCGCAACACGTCCACGCTTCGCCACTGATTGACGTCTTTGAGCAGAGACCGGAAATATTCGCGGTTTCACTGGCCTGTATGCTAGCCTCCAAGAATATTTGTGTCCACAACCTGAAGACAACTGCTCATTGGCTACTCGTTAACACGTGATTGGGACTGCAATTAGTCGCTTTATTACTTCTAGGTCAACGCTAGAGATGATGGTATACCGCGGGAAAACTTGACTGTTTGCTAGACTTCAATACATGTTCAACCTACCAGAAGATTACTGGCTCTAGCTTGTACGTGGAGCTGTTACCCTATTTGACTGAGCCAATAAGAATCCCGCTATTGTAATATTTGATGCGTGTTATTGGTCTGCAGACAGATACATTGTGTCAGAAGTATATTAGCGAATCATACATGTTGCAAGAATCTACAGTGTTTTCAAGGGTATGTTGGCACCAAACATTTTCGCGATATACCATCATCTTTAGTCAACGCTCTCCAGGATGTGTCAAATAGGTCGAGGGCCAACGAAAAAATGACACAAGCTCATACTTGTTTGAGTTCTAACTTATTCCTAGGGACCTGCAAAATTCGCGTTTTCTCTTGGCCCCAAGCTGGAATTCCAGCAACTGTAAGTTCGTACCACACTTTCGCAGCTAGCCCGTGACTTATTTGACACTTCCTGGGAGTGTCTTAGACAATAATACAGAAGTAACTAAATGCAGGCCCATATCACTGCGTCATCGAGCAGCCAGTGAGCAGATGTCTGCTTGACTACACACATGTTCTTGGAGGCTAGCCTACACGTCAGTGAACACGCGAATTTTTCCCGTCTCTATTCACTCTGAAAGAAAACTTGAATTTTTCAAGTCACTATCTATGAGACATAGCTAAACATAACATTTTATACCGTAATATTGAATAGACGTGTAATACACGCCTTTGCCTATTAACAAAAATATGTATCAATATTTTAATACCTAAAAGAGCCGACAATCAGCCGTTATCTGAATTTTCAGCTGCGAGAAAATAACATTTAAAGATTACTGGAAGACGTGTGACGTGTATGTCGTTATTTAAATGCTCTTAATTATAATACTCACACACACGTTTGCAGTTTTCGAATAAACTTCTGTCTGCTGAAGCTCTGCCATTTCTAAGAAGACATCATAACACAAACTTTTAGAATGTTTCGAATAAACCTCTGTCTGCTGAAGCTCTGCTATTTCTAAAAAGACATAATAACACAAACTTTTAGAATTTTTCGAATAAACCTCTGTTTGCTGAAGCTCTGCTATTTCTAAGAAGACATCATACCACAAACTTTTAGAATTTTTCGAATAAACCTCTGTCTACTGAAGCTCTGCTATTTCTAAGAAGACATCATAACACAAACTTTTAGAGTTTTTCGAATAAATTTCTGTTTGCTGAAGCTCTGCTATTTCTAAGAAGACATAATAACACAAACTTTTAGAATTTTTCGAATAAACCTCTGTCTGCTGAAGCTCTGCTATTTCTAAGAAGACATCATAACACAAACTTTTAGAATTTTTCGAATGAACTTCTGATGGCTGAAGCTGTGCACGCTGCTTGACAGCCTGCGTAGGAGGACTTCGTAATATTGTGTATTATCGGTTGGGCTGGACTGGTAATCACGCTACAGTAAGAGTAGGGCCACTAAATTTATTGCGAAAAGATTTGTGCTTCATTTAGTTTCTATGTGCATATCGACAACTCTGCTTCATTTTTGGCCGTGTCTTTGTTTAGAAAAGTCTCTCAACTGACTGCGCCAATTATAATTATGTTATTGTGACACAGTGCGTATGTGATTGCCAATAGAACCCCAAGACAAGTTATTTGGTAAAACGTCCAATCACTGACCATGAAATAGTGTACATAAGACACTGTAAAACAAATTGTAAAAAAAAAAAAACTTTTGGCCTTAACTAGCGTCTTAGTGAATAAATTACAGCCATTTATGATGATCTGTTGACTTTAATTTCGCAAAGAATAGTAGACCTACTGCAGTAAAATATTTTTGGTACAAAATGAAAAGACGTATCTTTGTTATTATACTCGAAGGTTCGATACTGAAATATCAATACAGTTGTAAAAAATTGGGATTTGAATTAAATGTTGTAATACAGCTGGGTTTGTTTATGATAGGCCTACATATTCTTCTATTAAACAAATAATTTACGTCTAGTAACCTAGATGCATCCTTTGCGAATACATATCTGTATTAAAATCCTTTAGTAACTTTTTTGTAAGAAAATCGACTAAAATCGGAGCGTAGTTTCGTATTTTATGTGTCTTTTTCTGTTCTACTCCCACCGATACGGTTATATAGGGACGTTCCTTAAGGGCACGGTCACCTCAGTTTTCTAGGTCTTTTTTAATATTTATATTTGTACCAGATTTTTTTTCCTTATTTTAGACATAAATAGTGATTAAATCTTCCTCTTAGCAAATTTGTGAATTTCTCATAGTTTTGCCTAATGAGTCGTAAACGTCAAAATTTGCACTTTACGGATTTATGTACACCACAAAAACCAACTGACATACCAAACCGAAAAAATTCTCCGTGTACAACATTGTTGTAGGCTATGATTTGACGTATATATTAAAAAAAAATATTTTTAAATTTAATAAAAAATGCTGAATTTTTAAATTAAAATTAAAAAATTACAATATTTAAAAATACATTTTTTTTTGTTTTTATATGTTTCAAATCACATCCTACAACATTGTTATAAACTGAGATTTTTTTTCGGTTTGGTATGTCAGTTGGTTTTTGTGGCGTACATAAATTCGTAAAGTGCAAATTTTGACATTTACGACTCTTTACGCAAAAACTATGAGAGATGCACAAATTTCCTAAGAGGAAGATTTAATAACAGTTTATGTCTAAAATAAGAAATAAATATCTGGTACAAATATAAAAATAAATAAAGACGTTGAAAACTGAGGTGAATCGCGCCCTTAAGGCGGCCGCCTGGTTGGTACTCGAACGGCGTGCAGTGTGTTTGGAGTTACGTTTTTCCTCAGATATCATTAAACGCGTGTCCACAATACTTATCTACGAAAAGAAAATACACTTCAGACTACTTGTAAACGTGACTTTCAAGACACCACGCACATTGGAAGCATTATTTTAAAACCCTCAAACATGGCTAACATCGGCTTTTTCACCTGGTTGTTCATAAGAAATATGTAACGGATTTACTCGAAATTGAGGTCTATAAACACATTGGACTTTGCTACAGTGACGCGTTCAATAAAATAGTAGGGTCACCGCTTAAAGTCCCACAGTAAAAACGTTACTGCCGGAACACTGCGCGAGCGATTCCGACTTGGGCCGTAGAGGCGATATTACAATACATGTGCCGGCCGACGTCGCTCGTAACTCCTCCTCGATTTTCTCCTCACATACACAAACATATCCTTCACCAGGTGGTCGCCTTAAGAGGACTGTGTACTTAGCCGTTGGACAGTGTTGTGGAGCGTCACGCGAATACTTTTTTTTTACGCGAAACCACTTTCTGAAAATTCAGTATGCTTGTGAGTAAAATGATTTTGGGGCCTCTGGAAATGGCTAAAAAACGGTTTTATTTTAGACTGCTGTAACTCTGAAAATACGACATGTATACGTAAATTGCAAAATAAGGTGCGTACTTCATAATATGCAAAAATAAAATTATAGAGTCACCGCATTAAGTCCCACGTGATAAAGAGTTCTACGAAACACTGCACGCCAGTTTAGCGCTGCGAATATAGACCATGTGCCTATCGTCGAGAGTGGTGCTCTGGCTCTTATCACTCCGCTGTTCCCGCGCGTCCAACGCGGAGATCTGAAACCGGTACACAGTACTCTTACTTGGCCCTAACTATTGAGTGATGGAGTGTTCAGGCGTCCGACTCGCTGAGGCCAGCTCACGCCATCGCGAGGACGAAATAAGCAGGAACTGACGGAAGAGGATGAACAAGGCAGTCGACGGGATGTGCCCGTCAGTCTCTTGTCGTTCCCACGCAGACCTTGGAGTGGGTGGGTTCGGAGGTCAGTGACGGTCGACGGGCGGGAAGAAGACCTTCAGCTTCCGGTTCCGGACTCGTCCCTGACACACTGCCTCCAGGGACGAAAGAAAAAAAACATTTATACCTCGTGAGAGCCTTCGCGGTTTTGGGCATCGTCGTATCATCGCATCTGGCTTCCAGTAAAGTAAAATAAAACTTATTTCATGGCCATCTGTCCATTCGTTTTAAAGGCCGCCAGCGATGTGCAGAACTTCTGACGTTGCCAGATTATTCGAAAACTGCTCAATTATCACGAGTTATGTCTGCTTAGTAATATCATTCAAAGAACGTTACAGGAGTGATGCCTATGCCAGGTGCACCACCAATTATTAAAGCGTATTATCTAGTGGCTGAAAATGATTGTTTTTGCGGTCCTTTTTTACTTTTTTTAATATATTTAAAACTGTTCCAGTGAGCTTTTAGCTTCTTATAGGGACTATACAAAATCATTTAACACACATAAACGTACAATTAAGTTAAAATCTTAGAAAGTAAAGTATATTAAATTAGGTTATAATATTGCACTTATTAACAAAAATATACACAACCATAATTATTCATTGATTGGATATAGCTGTGCACAGTATTCATCATTAACAACAAAATCATCAAATAATTAATTAAGTAACTACAAAAATCAGTTCCACTTGATAATTACAGTTACAATACACTTGCAGTTAAATGCTAATATATAGAACTAACAAAAGTACAGACAGATCAAAAACATAAACCTTGTGCACACAGTGCAACCAATTCTTTTATATTATCAAGAGCTAAATATAAGATACAACTAACAATATAAAATTTAAGTCAAGATCAGTAATTTTTTACTAAACATATGTTCTTTAAGACATTTTTTGACCACAGCAAAGGATTTATTTTAGCATGAAAAGCTTGGCGCAGAATCTTTCAAAAGTTATAAGCGTGTACGGTACATCTTTATTATTAACATTGTTTCATAAAATTATAGACCCCCACTGAATGCCTCATAGAGACGAGTTATTGAATTTTTAAAATTTTTATTTTCAGTTTCAGCATTTTTTAAAAATACAGATAATTTTTATTCTTTATTTTTATGAGCATGTCATTGTAGCCTGTAATGTCTTTATCTACTGTGATTTTTTGTAGTTTGTTATATCAGTTGGTTTTAGTGTAGTCGTTAAAACGGAAATGTGCAAAATATGACTTTAACAAGCCACTATCCGAAAACTATTAGAGATAATACAATTTCATAAGAGCCAAATTTAGTCACATTTTCTGTCTAAAATGAGAAGAAAAAAAATATCTGGTAAAAGTTAAAATTAAAAAAAAAAATGGTAATGAGAATTGCGGCAGCCGCGCCCTTAATCATCTTTGATAATAGAGTTTTTTTAAAACGAATTTAGGTAATATAATGTAATTATTTTATGTATACAGGTATATTGTTAAAGGTTTAACCCTCCAGTTGTTTCGCCACTGGTTTGCTTGTAGGAGAAAATTTGGTTGCTGCTCCATATATCATTTAGTTTCAGCTTACACCGGGTAGCACGAGATGTTTTTTTTCTGTAGGTTTTCTAATTGTTTGGATTGCTCCAGAAGTGCCTCTAAAGTCGTTGATCCAACTGTAAAAGAAGATGTCTACAAAGTTTATTTACCCTTGTGAAATTTAATCGCGGGGGCTTCCGAGGACTAGAACCAAAAGATAAAAAATAAACAAATAAATAAAACGATCACCACATGAACTACATAGGTACAAAAACATAGCCGGACACTCAATCACTAAGTTGTACAAATAATTTCTTTGAAGAAATCAATGCTGACAAAAACGAAATAATTGTTTTTTAATTGTTTCGGCAGGTTGTATTCAAGGCCGCCGTAACCCTACCACATCTGCGACGCGCGGCACTTATTTACGAGAAGGCATCGGTTACATGCGGGGAATGAGACAGGGTACCGGAAGTTGAAGGTCTTCGGTCACCGGCAATGACCTCCAGCATCCTCTTCCCTCCTCCCCACCAACCTCCTCCCATCCTCCTCCACATCCTTCAGCTATAAGAGAAACGCCGGAGGGGAAACAGGTGATGCGATTCTGCCTCGTCCCCCGCGCATCATTCGTTTCTTCTTTCACAACCGCGCCATTCTTCACTCCGCCTGTGAGGGCGTTCCGGTGGCAATTTTTACCGCGGGTTTCTAAATGACTTCAAGAGTGCCGTGGTTTCCCGCGTCTTGTTCAGACATTCATGGAATAACGTGTTAAAGCAACGATTTATTGTAGTTACAGATGATTAATGGCCGGAAAAATTCGCGGGTTCGCTGACCTGTAGGTTAACTTCCAAGAATGTTCGTGAAATCGTGCAGACAGCAGGTGTTTATTAGCTGCTCGCTGACACTGTGAAATAGGCCAGTATTAAGTTACAGTTTTTTTATTGGTTCAACTACTTCCAGGAAGTGTCGAGTAAGTCAACGGCTAATTGTGAATTTGATACAGGCCCTTGGAAGTTGCAATTCTAGCTGGCGCCTAAAAGAATCGCGAATTTTTCAGGTCTCTAAAGATGATGGTTTATCGCGGGAAAAACTGGACTGTTTGCTAGGTTTAACACATGTTCTGCCTAAGATTACTGGCTTTCGCTTGTACGTGGAGCTGTTGCCCTATTTGACTGAGCCAGTTAGAATCCCGCTATTGCAATGATTCTTTGCCTGTTATTGGTCTGCAGATAGCTACGCTGTGTCAGACGTACATCACCCAATCACATGTGTTGTAATAAACTACAGTGATTTCAAGGGTATGTTGGCACAACATATTATCGCGATATTGCATAATCTCTAATTATAGTACGACCTCTCTCACGTGAACTAACATGAAAAAAAAAATACTCATCGAAAACATTTTATTGCAGCAAACTTGTTAACAGCACGGTAGACAGCACTTTTCATCCCTACCTACGTTTTATTTTTATATTACTGCCAGATATACTATTTCATATTGTAGGACTTAAATTGTGACTAATTTTGCTCTTATAAAATTGTTCATCCACCATAGTTTTTGGATAATGACACATCAAAGTCAAAATTTGCATGTCACTAAAACCAACTGATGAAACAAATTGAATAAATTCACACTTGATAACGATGTTGTAGGCTGCACGGTCTCCTATATAAAAATAACTTAATTTTTGCATTAAACTGCTGAAATTTAAAAACATTAAATAGTGATTAAAAATACTATTTTTTATTTTGTAGTTTTCTATATGAAACCTTGTGGCCCGCAACAGTTATTCGGTGTGAATTTATTCAGTTTGGTACGTCAACATGTTTTAGTGTCGTATATTAAAACTAAAATTTTGACTTCGACGAGCCATTATGCAAAAAAATAATGGATAAAGTATTTCATAAAAAAATTAGTCACAATTACTTCTAAAGTAACAAAAAAATTTTTGGAACAAACGTAAAAACTAACTTGACTATAAAAATTGCTGTCTACCGCGCTAAATCCTAGATGAAACATTTTTATAAGAGCAAAATTAGTCACAATTTAAGTCTAAGATATTTGTGATGTATTTTGGAGATCAGTATGTTATATGTGTTATATGTTTATCTCATACTGGACTTTTAATCATTCTTGAACGTTAACCTATAATTCACTTGTAATAATTCTGTATGGCAAATTAATGACAGCTTTCATTAAACGATTCTTGTAATGGGTTCGTATTATAAACATAGCAGATTTTTGGACATACGCCAATGCAGGCGATTGTTGCCGTAGTGCAGAAAAACCAACAATAAAACAAAAAAGTCAGGAAAGCTAGTAAGCTGTAATCAACAAACATAAAACATACAGATACTTCCTGAAAGGAATTTAGTCATATCCCAGAAGACGACATAAGGACGGAAAACAGATAAAAAAAAAAAAAACAACACAATTAATTCGTAAGTGGAATATTGTCGACTGGAGAAAGACAAAAAAAAAAATACTAAGGAAAAAATAACAAAAACCAACGAAAATGGGATGCATGAAAAAGCCACCAAATTGATGAACGACGACAACACAAATAACGAGATACACGAATGGATGTAAACACAGGTAAGTCACAACACAGGCAAATTATAAGGAATTGACTGATAAATAATTACTATAAATTTTAAACTATTATAATTTTTTTGTTTTGCATACTGCACTTGCCTTGGAAGTAAACGAAAATTACGGTTTTTTTTTCATAAGTCAAAGCGGATTTTTTTCACACTGTTTACATACCACAAAAATGCAGTCAACTTGTGTAACATGCTCCTCGTTTTTACACAGCGTTATCGTATGTATCATAAATAAAACTGCCCAAAGGAGATGCGCGTTCAAGCGCTCAGGATGGACGGAAATATCCCGAGACACAAAAAGATCTAGATGAAAGCTGCCTTCTGTAAGTTTCACAACCACAGAGCTGCACGCCTCAGAACTTGGCTTCTTGTCAGCAAAAGATGTGCGTACATTTGAGTACTGATGTACTATACCTTGCACGCAGGATTAGGGATTATGACTAGAGATGATGGTAGAGATGATGGTACATCACGAAAATATTTTGTGTCAATATATCCTTGAAAATACTGTGGTTTCTTGCAACATTTAACATTCTGCGAAATACTTCTGACATAACGTACTTGTCTGGAGAGCAACACCAGGCATCAAATGTTGCAATATCGGGATTCT
>PNEQ01104215.1:0-13433 GCA_003012365.1 Medauroidea extradentata
AGATGTCGTCCTGACTCATAACCACAGCTATTGGGTTGCCATTGTGTGCACTGGGCTCGCAGATGTCCGGGTCGTCCGCATGTCCAACACTTCAGTCGTCCTTCTGATCGCCGACAAGGCACAGCCGATGGCTGGGTAGATTTGGCACTCTCATGTTGCACCTGGTCAATGTTATTTTGTTGCTGCTGCTTGCATTGGGGCGAGGCCCTTAGTGTGGCCACGTGCCAAAAGTGCATAATTTTATATTTGTACGACATATTGTTAGTTTTATACACGTTACTTGTGACTACATTTTCCACTTCAAGTTTTTTTTTTTTTTTTTGCTCTTATACTCTTCACATAGCCGCGCATGCCAAAGTCAAACTTTGCATGTCATAGGAACATAGAAATAACGAAAACCAATTTACTTACTCGAATGAACTCATTTACACTGAAATAACATATTATGGGCCATATGCTATAAGATTTAAAAATACACAATGAAATTCCTTTGTATTTTTTTTTAATAAATGTGAAAATAATGACAATTTTCTTCATTTATGGCAATTTTTAAAAATACAAAGGGAATTCGCTGTGTTTTTAAATCTTTTAGCATATCGCCCATAACACCTAATTTCAGTGTAAATTATTTCGTTCAAGTAGTTAAGTTGGTTTTTGTTATTTATATGTTCCCATAATTTGCAAATTTTGACTTTGATATGCCATTATGGGACGACTTTGAGAGATTAAATATTTTCACATGTGGAAAATGTAGTCAGAAGCGACGTCTATAAAATATTGCAGTTTTGCCACGCTAACACTCTTAATAAGCCGTTTCAGTGTTTCAGGTGCACATATGCAACCCACATTAATACTTTTTTAATCAAGCCTTCTTAAATAGCGCAAATTTCGTAGAACTAAACATTTATTTGAGAAAATTTTTATATTTTTTCCCTTCAAGTCCAATATTAACAAATCGTAGTTTTCTTCTATTCCCTCACTTAATAGCTACAGTGTTGTCGAAAGGTACTGATACGATAAGTTCCATTGAAAAACTGTTTCTACGAAAACAATGCACGCTAGCTTAGTCCTTCACGCCTAGATGCGATGAGGTGTTGACGGACGTGTTATGTTCGACATATCGCCTTACCCGTTTCCGTACCTCTAACGTAAAGAGAAAGTCGTCCGCTAACTTTTAAGGAGGCCGCCTGACTGGCGCTCGAACTGCGTGTAGCGTGTTCGAAGTTACGTTCAGTCAGTGTGCGTCCACAATGCTTATCTACAAAGAGTAAACACACTTCACACTACTTTTGAATGTGACTTTTAAGACACCACGCACATTGGAAGTATTATTTTTAAGCCCTCAAACTTGGCTAAAATCGGCCTTTTCTCGCGGTTGTTTCTAAAGATATATGCAACGGATTTTTTTTTCTTTTCCGAAATTGAGGTCTACAAGTACATTGGACTTTGTTACAGTGACGCGTTCAATAAAATGACAGTGTCACCTCTTTAAGTCCCACAGGAAAAAACGTTACGACTGGAACACTGCGCGCGCGTTTACGCCTTTGGCCGTAGAGGCGATATCACAATACATGTGCTGGCCGACGTCGCACGTAGCGCCTCGTCGATTTTCACCTCACGCACAAAACACAACCTTCAACAATCGTCAAAACTGAAGAAGGTTGTTTGACAGACAACATATACAACTTACATAACGTAGCCAAGAAAATAACTATTACAGTGACTGAAAGTAATATGTGATTGCGAGTAATTTTATTTCTGTGCATTTATCGTTTTGTGTTTTAATATTTAATCTGTTATGTATATAAACAAATATTTAAGAAGGTCCTTCTGATAATTTTTATTATTATTTTTTAATGCTATTTTTTCCTCTGTAAGTATGTATTTCGTTAATGTTTCTGTTTGCACACGACAAATTATAAACCGGCCGTTGTGCTGAATTTTGATCGTATATAAATAAATAAAGTATGTTGTCTGTGTAACTCCACTGAGAACACTCATATACATGTTCCAGTTAACTTTCATAACTGTTAACAAGCCATACTTTATGTCCGAGATTTTCTTTCCCAGCTTCAGACTTCCTACACAAGATGTAACATTTTATTTTTGTATTTCTAAACATTTTTTCCCATTTTATATCAGTGTGGCTTATAACTTAATGTGGTTGATAATGAATATACCAGGTTACTGTGGCTTGCTACCCTCGACCACGAAATCAAGGTTAACTAGACTATCAGAAAGAAGACGCGTTAATTCTCCTCATAAATGACATCCGACTCTTCAGAAATTTTCATGAACATTTTAAACTGGAGTTTTTGCTGATAAAGTAACGAGCTATAATTTTATGCTCTATCCTGCATTTTAGTCGGTTTAGTAGTAGACACACAAGTAATTTTAAGTTGCGTAGAATTCTCTATAAAATTAGCTATAAAATATATTACTTTATTAAGTGAAGACTTAAACGTTATGATCAATAAAGATAGTTATAGGTATCTGCACTACCTAAGAATTACTTGCCTGTGCAGTGTATAGCTAATTGACAACATAATGCCAAACTGCAGTTTATCGTTTACTCCTGAGCACTCAGATCGCTAGCGACGAAATCTCGATTTTGGGAGTGACGAAGCTGTAGAGACCTAGGTGAGTAACAGAAACGTCGTTAACTTAAACGGATTTACCTTTCCAAAAACGTATATTTACATCAGTATTTTTTATGAACTCTGAAGTTCTACAATGTTACAAGCTTATCGTCCTGGGCATAGCCGGGTTCGTTCGAGGTGTTGGACTTGATCAATTGAATAAAATAATTAAATTTCCTTATTTATTACAAACCGAATTACAATTATTTACAATAACAATATAACTCGACTAACACATAAAATCGCTACGGTAAGTAAAAGGTAAATGGAGTCCCTCTCACGAAAAGCAATTCTAAGAGTACATAAGTCTTTCTTTACTTAAAATGTTTCGTTCCAGGACTCTCACACTATTAACAGTAATAGTCTAACCTGCTCGTTCGTACCGTCCAAACAACACCACAAGAGTTCCGTCGCCGTATGCTATGCCTACACTCGGTTCGCTGATCCCGCGCTACTCATTGCCGCCGCCGTCGTATCCGCCACTTCCGTGGACAGGCTAAGCGCCACAATAACTCTGCTGCTCATTTTATTTTAGCTGACGTACTCCTATACCTCGCCACGTCAGCGTGTATCCCGTGTCAGTGTAATTTGTCACTAAACGAATGGCAGAACTTCAAGTTGTGGTTCCTCTAATGGAAAGATAATCGGCATCGTGGCGTAGCAGGGATAACTAGAGACGACGGTCGCGATTAGGGCCGAAGTTAGCAATAGTAAGAATAAGGACACAGAAAACCATCACCAAAGGGTAGGGTACCTACTCCGAAAAGAGTGCCAGGAACACGGCAGGAATTACAGTACTTATTATTAAACGAGAGATCTAAATAAAGTAGGATTTGCTGGAAGTTCTGTTGCCGAAACACTAGGCAAGATGAGTGATGGGTGAAATGGAATATCATTGGCCGGCGGCCCCGACAAACGAGAGGAGGCGGTTGTGCTCCCAGGGATCTGAAACCTCTGATGGCTGCGAAGCGAACAAATCAAGTTTAGCCTTTTCAGGCTGCTGTCACGTAAAAAAATACCCAAACAATCATGAAGCATAAATAGAGAAGTATGCGATAGAATTTACAATGCACTTTTCGTAAATGAAATAGTAGGGAGCCACATAGGGAAAAGTCAACGACCAAAACATTTCACGCCGTTTCCACGCGCGCCCTACGCATAAAGGCGACACAGTTGTTGACACACGAGACACTCCAGACTTTATCGCTCCCGTGCCCTACTACTTACCCTACCAGAATATTTTGATTTAGTGAAGAACCATCCCCCTTCCTCCTTCACCGAGGTAGCAGCCTCATGAATGAGGGGCGCGGCCAGAAAGAGACAGGACGGCGACGTGTGGGAAGCTCATTGCTATGCCGCGGACACCACTAGGATGTAATTGCGTGCGATGTGCAGCTGGCTATCTGCCCTCCGCCACGACGACCTGCATGGAAACTCTCCATCCTCGCTCATTGCGGACATCCTCCGTCTCCAGTGTTGCCACACTTACCATTCCTACATTCGTACATACAATACACCACACCGTGTCGCGTTACTTCCATCCTGACACCAACAACTGCCTCAATAAATGCCCCCCCCCTTCCCGTAGGGTGTATACTTTCTTTTGTGCCCCTACATTTTTCTACAATATTTTTACCATGCATTGTTGTCATAATTTATTCTACCCCCATCTGACAACGCTGCGAATGCTAACCAGCGCTGCTTTCCGATACTTTATTGTCTGTCAGTGTTTATCCGTAGTAACGGAACCTTATCAGTAATCATTATTTATTTCGTCTTTGCCAGAAATTTGAGAGTTTCGGAACGATTGGCAGCGATGAACATGTAGATAAAAGAAACTTGTATATGAATACGAATTTAACTGGCAAATACAGTTACCTAACCTACAAAACAGATTACATTCTTATGAGAATAATTACGTTTTTCAGGATTATCCGAAAAATGCTTCTGAGAAGAATATAAATTTGATTTTAATGTTATTTTCTAATTGCTACTTTGGAAAAAATCTTCTGAATATTCTTTTAAATGTATAGTAAAAAATTCTAATGTATCACCATGATTATTTGAATGTTTGTAAAAGTTTCTAGGAGACAGGTGGTTTGAATTTTGCACCTATGTGATTTTTCGCTGCCGCTGCACGTCCTACCGAGCCTCAATGGAATCAGTAGTCGCTGTAGCCTCGCACAAGGACTCAGTGGTCACCAGTGGTCGTCACCAGTGACGGAACTATAGCTGACTTCACTGAAATAATTGGCCAGTGAATTCGACGAGTATCGGAATGCAGCGTAGGCACGGTGTTCTATACCCGCGCGTGGTAGGGTCTACTTCCAGCGTTGTGTAATATGCACGGTTTATGAAGGTAGAGGTCTTGACACTGAGAAATATAATGTGACTCCCTTCTTGTCGCCGAGCGCTAGAAGTAATTTGGTGGAAGATTTGTCTTGTTTTTGTATTTGACTTAGCTTAAAATGTGAAGTTGTTACCGGAATTGCGAGTATTATATCGAAGAAAAAAATGGGAACGTAATTTTGTATTGGAACACAATTTTTTTACAACAATAAAACTAAATTTTTGAATCTTTTACGTGTAGATGCACATTGCAACGATTATAAAATTTTGTAGGGCACGAAATATAATTTTGTTCGAATATGTTCACTAAAACAATAATACACAATATATTTCTTCAGACTGCTTTTATAAACAGTTCCACACATGCCAATGCATTTATGGACATAGGACATGCATATACTATATCAGCTTACCTTATTAACATTATTTATGTAAATAATTGCAAAAATGTTAAAACGCGAGATGTAAACATGACAAATCTTCCACTAAATTACTACTAGCGCTCGGCGTCATGAAGGGGTCACTTTCTCTTGCTGGAGAACATACGCAGTGTCACGACCTCTTCCTCTTAGACCGTGGTAGTACGTGAACGCTGCGGCGAGTACGACATGACGAGGAAAAAATTTGAAATGCGGCCATTAAGAAACAAGAACAATCAAACCGTTCCTCATGCGTCATGTAAAGGCGTAGTTTATTATTTTATTTTTAAATTTTGTATTGTTTTCTAAAGTAACGAATTAATTAAGTTAACTCATTAGTGAATTTAAATATCTTAAGGCGGCTGCCTTGTGAAAGGCGTGTTTGTGTGTAAAGCGAAAAACGATCGACGCCGACCGGCACATGTATTGTGATATCGTCTAATATCGTAAAAGCGCGTGCAGTGTTCCCGACGTAATGTTTTTACTGTGGGGTGTTGAGCGGTGACCCTATTATATTATTAAACGTGTCACTGTAGCAAAGTCCCGTGTGTTGTAGACCTTCAGTATCTGGAGAAATTACAGTTCGGAAAAAAAAAAAACTTTATTTAACCAAGTTTGGGGACTTAATTAATAATGCTTCCAGTACGCGTGTTGTGTTAAAAGTCATGTTCACAAGTTGTCTGAAGTGTGTTTTCTTTTCTTTGTTAAGCATTGTGGACGTACGCTTACTGGTCTCCGAGAATAAACGTAACGAACACGCTGTACGCAGTTTGAGTGACAGCCAAGCGGCCACCTTAATATAATGTGGTAAACAAATAAACTGTAAAACCGGTTATTTAAATCTACAGGTTCTTGGAAGTATGTTGTAGAAAAAACATGTAAAGTAAATCCTTGACATTACTGTTTTTCCAACTTTGTGAGCAAAAATGTTTCCTCGGTACCACATTGATTTAGTATAATATGTTCGGTCGGAATCACAGATATAAAGATTCCCCGCCAATAAAAGTTCACAAGAAGCTCCTTGCATTGACTAATTGTTTGCTTACAAATTTGACAAAATGTACTTTCTATGATTTTTATTTACATTGACCACTAGAAACCTGCTAATTTCTTAAGACTTGTTCATCGTAAGTAGGCGATCCGGGTTCAATTCCCGGCGGGGTCAGTCTCCGGATTTTCACATGTGAGAATCGTGTCGGACGATGCCGTTGGTCGGCGGGTTTTCTCGGGGATCTCCCGTTTCCCCCGCACTGTCCTTCCAGTTCTGCTCCATACTAACCTCATGTCACAAGCTCTAAAGACCTCGATGTTGAGCTCTGACCAAAATCTCTCACTCACTCATTCATCGTAAGTAAATGTCCCACGCCCATTTTAACAGGTCCTGGCGTTGTTAATTTTGTTTATCTTTGGCCTTACAATTCATACAGCCGATTTTTTTTACAGATAGTACTGGTCTAATAACAAAACATAGGTCTGCACGTGTGCAGTACACATTACGAGTTATTAAAGTAGCTTTATCTGACAAATTCAGCGAACAGTTAAATTGAAAGGTAAGTAAGATAAGTGGCCTTTACGTCTCATCGACAGTGATGTTATTAACATCACTGTCGATGAGACGTAAGAACTCTTTAGCGCCGGTGAAGGGTGACAGCATGTCTGGAGCAGCACCGGAATGAGGGGGCAGGGAAAACGGTAGATCCCCGAGAAAACCCACCGACCAGCGGCATCGTTTGCCACGACTGCCAATACGAAAATCCGGGAACCGACCCCGCCGGGAATCGAACCCGGGTCGCCTTGGTGGGAAGCGAGTATTCTAGCCACCGCACCAACCGCGGTCCCAGCTTGACACAGTGACAAAAGCTGAGAGAGGAATCGGCCATGGTCTTTCGTTAAGTAACCAACCTAGCATTCACCTGGAGAGATTTATAGAATCCGACAGCCTCCGTAGCGTTGTCGGTAGCATGACGTCCTACAGTGCGAGAGGTCTTGGGTTGGAATAGCAGCATGGGCATGGATGTTGCGTCGTTTATTTAGGTTTAGATAGTCTGCAGGCCATCCCTTGCTAAGCCTTACAACATAAAACCGGGAGACGTTAATGAACCTTCTAAAATAAAAATAAATTTATAGAAAGTGTGAAAAACCTAAATCAGTATATCCGGAGCTTGGGAACAAACCTGGGTAGCTTAATGAAAAGCAATTGACACTTATGATGTTCAGAAATATGAGTTTATTATTTACAAAATATTGGACTACTTTTTTTCTCCCAGATTTAAACGTCGCTAGATGTCGAAAACTACTTAATAAATTTTAGACGAACTAGAGATGCTGGCAACAAAATATGAGAACATTTAAAGGATATGTAAACAAGCTCTTCTGTCGATACGATCCGCTACTTTCGAAAATATAGTGGTTATTGGGTATTCAGTTCCCAGTAATTAATCATTCGAGCTAATACCCGTATACAAACAACGATAAGAAAAGCATTTGCAATTAATGAAATTTCAGAAATTTGGATAATCCATCTAGCAGGAAACCCTTCGAAATTTTACCAGGATATCAGTAATATCTCTGGAACTATTTGATAAGCATAAACAGAACATTGTTTTTTTTTTCTTTTGTGCTTTAGAAGAAATATGTATGAGTCAGTGTCACTATTTTTTGCCTTAAATTCTGGAGATCGTATCAGCAGAGTTATCACAGTAACATACATTTACTCTGCTGTAAATTCAAACTATTTTCGTTGACTTTTCTGTACAAGTATTGTTACAGTAAAGGCCTTTCTTTACAATCATATACGCGTATGAAGTGAAAGACGTGAGGCAATCATTTCAACATTAAATATAAATAGTTATTTATAATCTACTAATTTAAAAATTCATGGAGCTAATACTACCGAGAAAATATTAGCCGTCACTTTGTTCGTACCGACAGAGAAAATAAAATTAACTACAATCTCATAGAAAAACTATCACATTAATATTCACCAAATAATATATATATATATATATATATATATATATATATATATATATATATATATATATATAAATTACGCAATTCATCAGAGTAAGTAGTTCTGTTGTTTTGTTATAACGAAAATATTTTATGATATTCGCTTTATTCGGGATTAATTAAGACCGCACATTGTACTCAGTATAAAAAAATTAAGTAAGTTGTTACAAAAGTAACTGTCTATACGCACGCTGGTTTACTTTTTCATTTCAGCTCTAGCTACAAGTTCACTCTTTATGCAATGTCCTCTAAACTGGACACAGAGACATGTTAAAATTAAAATGATTATCTTAATTAACGGTGTCACGAATACTGCACGGCTGCTGCAAATACATGCATGAATACATGAATGTTAATAGCTTGCACACGGGGACGAACTACAAGGCACATTCGGCTCGTGTGCTAGTTTCAGCCTTGCTTCAGTGCTAAATAGCTTCAGCCAACCCGCTCCTTCAAACATACTACAAAATGTGTTGACGCACGGTTATCGAAATAAAAATAATGAGTTTACAATGTTTGCATTGAATCCATTAACGAATTCATAAGAGTATGTGGTAGATACAAACTCTAAAAACACAATTTTAAATCTACGCGTGTGGAAAAACTACACAACAACAATCTTAGATAATTATAGTAGCCAACTTTATAGGCAAACATTTACCCAGAATGATGTATTTGTTAAGCTCAATCTGCTGCGCCGTAATCAAATGTACGAGATGTCGGTGCCAAAGATTGTTATTCAGGAATAAGTAATTTAAAAAAAATGTTTACACAGAAAGTTGGTGAAAACCAGAAGTCTAATGTTGCTGTTTTTATTTTTATTTATTTTGTTTAGAAATTGGCTTCCAGAAACCTACAATTTTAAACTTGTGATTTTAGCGCTGAATTATGTACTATGTCCTCTTAACTTTCATCCGGATATTAGTTCCGTTCGGGACGTCCGGAGACGATGAACGTATAATTTATTGCGTCCATATAGAGTTTTCAGAGCCAATTTAGGAGAACTAAGGAAAATAACCCGTAATTTCAATTATATTATTTTTATGTATTTCTGTTAAAATAAGATAAAAATTTACGAAATATATTTCTAACTCATGTTGAATAAAAAATTTGAAAGGATTTTGCCTGCAAAATAGTAATTAAGAAACGGGATTACGTAATAAATATATACATACTATTCACAGTCGACTTTACATTTATAACACTGCAACAGTGAATGCAAATCAAGTCAATTTGATGCACTTCTAGCATCATATTATTGGTGGGAAAAGGAGGGTGGAATTATATTACTGGTACAGCAATAAAACACACATACGCCCCAAGCAAAATAAAAGGAGTTTGGGGGTCCACCTCCAATAAACTAGGTTCGTACTATAGCCTATATAATGGCGGAGTTTTCCGAGCCAAAACATAATCCACAGCTTTAAGAAATGTTAATATCTAAAGCACCAAGTACTCTCAACAACTGGATGGGACATCGTCTTCCCTATTAATTACTTGTGGGTGGAGGGGGGTGGCATGTCTCCCACGTCAACCACCTACCGACGGCCATGAATATTACAATTAGTAATTCGGTAATTCAGTGAATTTGGAAAGCGGTTGCATTCGTAACGACGCGTTTAAGTTTTACAGACACTATTGCATGACCTCAATTTCGAACTAATGCTGTGCATATACCTAGAGAAGCAGCTGTCTGAAAAAGCTGATTTTAGCGAAGTTTGAGGGTTGTAAAATAATGCTTCCACTGTGCGTGGTGTCTTGAACTGAATCTTCATAAGTAGTCTGAATTGTGTTTTCTTTTCGTATATAAGCATTGTGGACGTAAGTTTACTGGTCTCTGAGATAAAAAGTTAAGGACGTTGGACCAGTAAAAATTAAAAATTTAATATATGTGCCAAACACTGTTCAACTTTTACACATCAGATAACATGTAATTTTCCCGAATAAAAAAAAATTAGGGCCCATAGTTTTAGCATAATCACCTATCAAAGTCACAAAATGGCAGTTGCGATGTAGCCAAAATAATAAAAAATAATTAACTTGCAGAAACAAGATAATTCATATCGATACTTATTGATGTGAACTACTTCAAGACACTTTTGTAAACACAAAGCGATATATTTTTGTATTTTTTAAAAATTTATGGAAATGAGTACATTTTTGCATAACTTTGACTTTCGGCTACTACTGAAATATTCAAAACTAACTTTTGTCAAACATGTCATGAAACGCATTGATACACTGCCTTTCAGTTCCAGTAATTTTGATTTCATTAGTTAATTACTTTTTTTTTATTTTGGCTGCACCTCAATGGCCATTTCGTGACTTTTATGAGTGATTTTGCAAAAACTATGGGGCCTATTTTTTTTATTTGGGGAAATGACGTGTTATTGATGTGCATAAGTTGAACGGTGTTTGGCACAAATATAAAAAAATGAAATTTTACGGGTGCAACGCCCTTAACTCCAAACACGCTGCACGCAAATTCGAGCGCTGTTGTACTACCATTGAATATATATATATATATATATATATATATATATATATATATATATATATATATATATATATATATATATATATATATATATATTCAATGGTACTACTAAGGGAGAAAGCGTAACTCCGAAAGATCAAATTTTACAGGAGAGCAAGAAGTTTGTTGTTTCTTAGCATACTCTCGTTTTGTAAATAATTTCAATGTTTTGCTTTTATTATGACATTTAAATATTTGAAATTTATTTGGTATTACTATTTGGCATATTTTTTTTCAAAACAACAACTGAAGACTTTTTTCTCAGTATTAGGCTAAATTTTGGTTTTGAAGAGTATTTTAATATCATTTTACACAGGCAACGACTGGTTATAAGCCATTTATCATTAGAGAGAATATGTGTGTTGCTACCAACTATTTAAATATTAAAAAAAATATTTTTCCCAAATTTGCAGTAAAGGCTTTCTTTCTTAGTAAGGCAGTATTACTGTACAGAGAACACAAAACAGTGGTATTGTTACTATTAAATGATGTATTTATTTAGAAATTCGGTCAAACGCGACTGCTGTATACTCTGTTTCGTATAATTTCAGTACATTTTTGGGGCCGCGGATGCCATAGTGGCTAGAGCACTCGCCTCCCACCAAGGCGATCCGAGTTCTAGTCCTGGCGGGGTCGGTTCCCGGATTTTCGCATGTGGCAATCTTGTCGGACGATGTCGCTGATCGGTGGGTTTTCTCGGGATCGCCCGTTTCCCCCGCCCCCTCATTCCAGCGCTGCTCCATACATCATGTCACCTCTCACCAGCGCTAAAGACCTCGATAATAAGTGCTGACCAAAACCTCTGCACTTAAATTCAGTAAATTTTGATAGATCTTATTAGGTTATATACTTTTTGTGTCGAACATTTTGAATCAACGTAAGTCGACATAGATCTAAAACGAACATGTGATGGCAATTTTCCCGTAAACACAGTATACTATGTTGTCTTGCACAGTGCCAGCAGTGAGCGGTAAAAAGTTTGTCTAGTTATGTGAAAATAAAATGTGTTTTCTTATGGGAGAGTCTAGCATAAGGAAAATTTCAGCTGGTAATTTCGCTGCTGTCGCTAAGAGACCAGAAGAATACGAAACTGTAGTAAAATTAAATTTTAATAGGCTTGGAAATAACAGAAGTCATTTAACTTAAGTTTAAAGTGAAAATAAACCAATTTCACGTTTCAAATTATCCACTTTAAGTAATTTAAAATTCAGGAAAGCTCTGTGATTGGTCAGTTTACATCCATTACCGATACCAGCGCTCAAACGGCAGAAATTTGTCCTGTGCCAAACTTTTAACACTGATCTTTTAACCTGTAGTAGAATATGCCTTAACGGAAATATATTGCTTCTGAAAATTTTGCCGCATTTTTTTAATAGGCTACTACTACTCGTAAGAATTTACGCACGCTTGGAAAACATCGTGATCGACTGAGTATATCCGATCACGTGACCGATACCTACTACGTTTCCGTAAACGCGTATTGCTACGACGGAGTCGGAAACGAGACGGGTTGAAGCGCAGTGCAGTGGTCATTTGACGGCGTGACCTTGAGCCAGTCGCTGTCGGGCAATCAGACCACGGAAACAGTTCCGCCCACTATTTCGTCCGGTGACCGCGGGGGACACGTGGGTTGGGGTCGTCTCTTTGTGGCCGTGAATGGAGGCATCTCAACTGTCGCTTTGTTTGCTAGCCAGCCCGGCTTTAGACGACCATCCTCTGTTTACAATGAAGGCAAACCACCCTCGCATGGTTCTGCACTGACATTTAACGCTTCAGCTGTTTCACAGTTGGCTGCAGTTGTGCAAAGCGAATCAGTCCGCAGTTCACTGGAACCGAGATATCTGACATCAAACGTTTCTTTAATGTATCTGGTATACAAACACATTTATCTGAATTTTACTTTCTCTTCACATATCACGACGCCAGAGTTATGTTCTTCAGGGCAGAGTGTGAATCATCTACTTTTACTCGGAACTATTAGCAAAAAATAAACATTTTGTGGATTTATTTAGTTCTGAATTACTACATCCAGTTAATTAAGCCACGTTCCAATTCACACTTTTAATTAAATAGAAGGCAATGTTACGATTAGTTACAGTTAAATAAGGACTTGTCTATTGTCTCGTTAAGTAGAGTCTGTTCACGGTAAAGTGCGCACTTTTAAAGATCGCCTTTCTATGAATGACAACGGAGAATTGTATTTCGTTGTGGTGTTAGAGTGGACATATTGAAATAGTAGTGTAGTATAGTTCCTTCTATTGCAGGAGCCTAGGAGCGGAATCCGGGATCTGTTCAGCATGTGTCTCGTAATTATTTGTGTACGGTCTACCCACCATCTTGGTTAATGTCTGTTGACTTGATACCTAGCTACCCTCATTGGCTCCACCTTCTATCTTTTTTTTTTTTAATTAGTTTTATTGTTGTCCTCTAGATAGGGCTGCCAGTAGTTACTGATCGTCTCCTAGATGTCGTTGATTA
>PNEQ01104216.1:0-13436 GCA_003012365.1 Medauroidea extradentata
TCTAGTTTTCCCGTAATGCCACTTCAAAGTCAAAATTTGCATATTTTTACTTCATACAAAACTTGAAAACCAGTAAATATAATGAAATTGAAAAAATCTCATCAAAACTACACGTCACCGTCTACGGCTTGAAGCATATACAAACACATTATAAAATATTTCTGTGTTTAAAATAAATTTCTAAAAGTACCAAAAAAAATTGAAATTTTGAAATTTTTTATTTACAATAAACATTTTTTGTAACGGGTTTTAAATGCTACAGGCCATAGACAGTAACGCGTAGTTTTGATATGATTTTTTTTCATTTCATTATGTTAACTGGTTTTCAAGTTTTTTATGAAGTAAAAATACGCAAATTTTGACTTTGAAGTGCCATTACGGGAAAACTAGATGAGCTAATTTTTTTCCGTTAAAGGTATATGTACTCTCAAGTAATGTGTACAAAACTAACACTATTTCATACAAATATAAAATTATGTTTTTTCCCCACTTGAACAACCTTAAAGAGTCCGCACGCTTCCATGTTCCGATCCCTCTCCCTCCAGTCCAATAGCAACCAAAATAGATCCGCAACAAAGTGATATTATTGCACGTGTCGAAAGCCAAAGAAGTGAAGTACAGCTGTTTAGACGTACTTCCCTCCTTTACCTTCATTAAGGCTCGGTTTCAATCACCATAACGATTTTTATAATTTTTCGCTTTTTGAAATTCTAAGAAGAAAAATGTTATATATGCGATTATACCTCAAATTTTATTTACATTTCGCTATAGTACAGACCTTGCGAAATAGCTGGTAAAATATAATTACGTCGTAAGTGTGTAGCGAATTTTTTATATTCATAATTTGCCCGACAAACGCGACCTAACTATACATTACTAGCTCCATTGCCATGATTGTATTGTAGGTCAAAGTAACTAGAATTTGCTTTAACATTTTTCTTCTCAGATTTTCAAAAAAAAAAAAAAAAAAAAAACGAAAAATAATAGTATTTAATATGGCGACTGAAACCGAGCCTTAAGGAAACTGACCGCCAAAGTTGATTTCGTATCCCCGAAACAGTTACTTACGGAGATATGGATGTAAACGCAAGCAAACACTGATTTTACAGGAAAAAAAAACCTTCTGCTAGCTATTCCTCTTAAAGGCGCTCACGTGGCAAAAATTCGTAATTTTATATTTGTACGGCATAGCAATCGCTCTATAGACGTTACTAGTGCATGTATTTTCCACTTATAATATTTTTTAACTATCATAGTTTTCCAATAGAGATACGACAAAGCAAAAATTTGCAAGTTATGGGAACATGGTAATAGCAAAAACCAAGTGTCTTACTAGGATGAAATAATTTAAACTGATATTATTCATTGTGGGCAATATGCTAAATTATAAAAAACGCACTGAGATTCCTTTGTAGTTAATAAAATCTAAAAAGTATGAGAATTACTTTATTCATGGCAATTTAAAAAAAAATACAAAAGGGCTGTTGTGTATTTTTTAATTTTAGCATATTGCCCATAACATTCAATTTCAGTGTAGATTTTTTCATTGGAGTAAGACACTTGGTTTTTCTTATTACTGTGTTCCCGTAACTTGCGAATTCTGACTTCGACATACTGCTATGGAAAAACTGAGCTATCAAATTTTTACAAGTGGAAAATGTAGTCACAAGTAACGTCTAGAAAACGAACACTATGTCGTGCAAATATACAATTATGCATTTTTGCCACGTGAACGCCCTCAAACACTCTTACAGTGGACTTAAAATACGACACTCCTGATACACGTCACTACAACTGTCAATATTTTTTCAACACACTGAAAGAAAATTTTAGTGTGCAAGTTTCCTTGCCAAATTACTTTACAGTAAACACAAACCAGTTTTTCTTGGTGACCACAATATTTTTGTGGTAACAGTAAAGTAATTTTCTAGTGAACACAAAAAAATATTCGACAGATTGAATACCAACTAAATACTTTGTAACCGCCACAAAATATATTCCTCCGTGACGTGTGTCAGAAGAAGTATCACTCCGACCAACCCTCAAACCCAACACCGTTACAAATTTGGATTGAATTTGTTCTTTCGTCGGTGACGGAGCAGACAGTGTTTCGATTGCAAATTTACAAAATAGGTTAAAATAGGTAACTTGTATCACAAAGAGAAGTTCGCTTTGTACATTTTCTTCTAGCTATTAAAGTACTAAATGTGAATATATATTTGTAACATGTTTTAATTAATCAAGTGCAGAGTTACCCTGAGTTGTATTAAATTCGTTCCTGACATTTAATAAATAACGCAAATAAGGTTGCGGATAGATAAATCCACCCCATACACATTCAAAACTATCATGCGCAGCATTCATTTGTCTTTCATAAAGGAAGTATTAGCAAGTAATGGGTCAGAACGCGTATTGTCGACAGCCAATCAATAAACGTTAAACGTCCGATTTAAACTGTCTGGGTACTGCAAACGTTGGACTTTGTTTCGAAATTAAAATGATTGGACTAGAATGTCGTGTCTTACTGTCGGAAGTAGTTCGTAGCATTGATAATCCAACTTCACGAGAGAGAGAGAGTAGGATGGGGGGGGGGTTGGAAGGAGAACTACTAATGTCTCTTCACGTAGGGAACTATTTAATGGTTGACTGCCGTTGTTTGCTGCACTACTGCCAGAGCACTGCGTCTCCGGAGGTTAAAACTTTGTCAAGGCACTCAGCTGATGGAATTCATCAAGAGGTGATTTCGGTAAGTCACGAGGCTAGCCTGACGAGCGCAAAATTTCAACTCGAGGCTTTTAAACTGTAAGCTTAACCCAAGCAAAGTTTTCAAGCGTCCAGTCTAAAAAGCAGAGACGTGCCAAATGTGTATACTTTTTTCTGGAAAATGGAATCACATATTGTGTTACGAACATTTTGACATTTAAGTACCAGGCGCGGAGCTTAACATTTTTGAAAACAGCTTGGCTTCTCAACACGCCTAACATTACACCATTTAAATATTTAACACATACACAGTATGACTGTTACTAAATTTACTATCAATAACTTTTCTTGTATCAGAAATAACCGTAAGATTTAAAATTGTTTACATAATTTTTTTGTGTAAAAATAGGGAGGGAAAGGCGTGGATAGAGCGAGTGGGGTTGTAGGAAGCGCGCCCGCGCTGATTGCCACGTGACGTCACTGCGCAGTAGCCGACAAAACCGGTCCGCCGCTTGCCTGCCCCCTGGTTGGATCAGACCTCAGGATAAAAAGCTAAGGCGCGACCACAGAATATTTACTTATACAGAAGTGAAATAGCCAGTAGAACAGTGAACTCAGTCACACACACCAGCAAAATGGATTTCCTGGCTAGCAACATAGCGGAAACGCCTACCACCAATCAGCGTAAAGCGGCTGCCCTGCTAGCCGGCAGCCAGGCCAATAGGAAACCTGCCGTAACATGCAGGAGTCAAACAGACCCGGGGCTGGAATCAACAGCCTTGGGCAGCCAATAAGCGGCGAAGTTCGCCCGAGCCGCCACGTCATTTCACGTCTTTATTTATATTTAGTCTGTGGCACGAGTAGGTTAGGTTGATACTATGATGGTTCGCCGTTATATTCCGCAGAATGGGAATGAGATGACACCATAACTAGAGGTACGTAAATTTCGCAGATACATTCCAGGTCAGGTTGAACGCCAATTATGTATACTTCATTGTCATGTCTGTGACTTACTGGCGGCTGTTATGAAACGCGTTTGACTACTGCAAGCTAGTAGTAAATAAGGAAATAATGCGAAGTGTTATCGCTTGCTACCTGCTTAAGCCAATAGATAATCGAGTGTGGCCAGTTGGTGTATAGGACTGACAAGTCTAGGCTGCTGCCAGATGAATCCGTGAAACTGACGTACCTCTAACCATAACAACCAGTCCTGAATCCGGGGAGGTATCTGTAAATTTTTCTCTCCGGCCGGGAATTGAACGAGGACCCTTGGCCCACGGGCCAGGAGCAGTCGGGCCTCTGGTATGAGCAGGAAAATAAAGTTTAGTCTATTTCACGAAATAATAACGCATTGTTTTCAGTTCCCAACCTTTAAAGTCACGAGACCCTGAGATCCTTTCAGACACTAACCTGGTGATCGTACAACCCTCGCGTGACTCAGCAAACCTTACTAACTCCAGCAGGTTAAATAATACAACCCCCAGGCATGAGAGAAAATAAGGATGCGCCTTTAATTTGTAGACTTATCAGCTGCTAACACATTTCGGAAACGCAAATATTTATACAGAATGTTCGGATGGTGATATTTCGGGGGATTATTCATTGTGGAAAATATTCACTGCTGCAATTTATAGCATTGTTCAAATTGGATATTATAGATTTAAATTCATACTTTCACAAGATTTCGAAAATGGCGTTCAATGAAACCACCAGTTTTCAATTATTATAGGGTGTAGTCGAAGTCTAGACCATAGGGCCTACGGGTGGAAAAAGTATTAAAAATGTCAGTCATCATAAAAAATATATGAGTTACAATAATCTAATTCTTAGAGCGATACAAAATTCGCTTTATTATTTGGTGCACTGAAAGAAAAATTTTGAAGGAAGTCTTCCCTGAAAAATTATTTTGTAGTAACCACAAAATATTTTTGTGGTGGCCACCATATTTTAGTGGTATCGACAAAACGTTTTTGTGGAGATCACAAAATAAATTATGCAGGGTAAGTACCCACAAAATATTTTGTAGCTGCCACAAAATATATATATATTTTTTTTTCGTGTGAACAGACTTCATCGACATAGTCAACTATACATAATATGTGATTATATTTCTCAACAGTATTTATATGATATACACGTATTTGACTATTTCACATGCGATTGCTCGCTCTAACGTGGAACTATTAATTACTGGCTCAAAATTTCCCCCTCTAAAAATCCTCAACATTAATTAATTTACTTACTTATTTATTTATTTACGTCTTAGGTTATAATTAAGGCGTTCGCCTTTTCTTATATTCAATCATAGTTATTATATATTATAATGTTACTAATAACAAATTGAAAATATCAACAATAATAAACTGATTCAACTTGCTTCTACAAATGCAGTTAAGTCAATTTTTTAGAAAAAAAAATTGCTTTAACAAAAATAATCAATTTTACATAAAAAAGTATCACTTATATTCTCACATGATCTAGTGCAGACACTTTGAAGTAACATTGTGGGAAAGTGGAAGACGTCGAGCGATCGAACATCAGCTTGCTGTGTAGTCTGTTGTCATAAATAACGCGAAATTCGCAGGTGTATACTAGGTAATTGTTCAGCACCTAACGTTTATTAAAAAAAAAGTAACGAAGCTGTTAGAGGCATTGTAGTCACTCCATTTATTAAACTTGTAGACAGAGATTTTATTTATTTATTTTTTCGTTTAATGTAGATTGTGCGTAACAATTAACAATCCCAAAAAAATTTAATTTCTTTTTTCAACTCCGTTTATGAACATCCTGCAAAATTGTATCTCCTTTACGAGTTCAACTAGACTCTATACTCTGTCCACTCTAAGGTTGCAGCAGAATTAAAAATTGCTAACGAAATAAATCAAAGCAATTGAATTTTATCTTGATTCCTCACATTGTGATTGTGCCGTTGCATAGTAACCTTGCATTTTTCAATATTTGAAATGAAATTTACGCTTTGAAAAAAATGTTATTGACATTAACTTGGATGAGTTAGCTGCAACCTTAGAATGGATAGAGTATAATTAGAAATGCTTAAATTTTTTAAACGAAGATTCACATCCATAAATATTTCGGATGTAATTCTAAACATTCTCTATAACCAAGTAGTAAAACTCATTTGAGTGCGACGAACGTTATATTACGTTATTCGTCGGTAAGTAACGAATATTTACTGAGGTACCTTGCGCCTGCCCACTTCTGTCTCCTGCATATACTTAGAGGAAAGCAACTTGTCTTATAAGCACCGAGTGCTGTGCAGAGAATAGGTCGATACAAGATTATTATAAGACTGTTCATCGAGCATAAGTGACGTTTGCATTAGAAAAGTATAGAAAGAACGTTACACCTGAGTGCACCCATTGCTGGTTCATTACTACTTACACTATGTATTTTTTCTAGCGGCCAAAAATGACGAATATAGGCATTGCTCTGGTCCTATTTAAAGCCCGTATCAGCCGCAGTGCAACATTATTTTATTTTACGCTTTAACTCCGAAAAAGAAAAATGAAAATTTTGCTGCTGTATCGTGAATTCTATATACTTTGCGCTACCATACAAGCATCAATGTTGAACTATTAACTCGTGTTTATACGTAAATCAGTGAAGCGATTTTTGTTATGTTCTGAATTTGCTCGACTAATAGCGGCCTACATATAAGTTAAACGTTCAACTGTTATGTTTGTACTGTAGCACAAGATAAATTTAATTCACGCTGTAATGGCAAGTTTCACATTTCTCTCCTCAGAATTTAATGAAAGATGAAAATAAAATGATTCAATATGAGACTGAGCGAAGTTTAAAAAGTCTATACGGAAAAAAATATATTTGTGGCAGCTACAAAATATTTTCTGGGTATTCATCCTGCAAAATTTGTTTGGTGGTTACCACAAAAATATTTTGTTATTCCCACTAAAATATTGTGACCACCACAAAATTGTTTTGTGGTTACTACAAAATAATTTTGCAGGGAAGACTTCCTACAAAGTTTTTCTTTCAGTGTAGACGTGCATAGTATACGTTAATAGTTAGTATTACGTAATAAAACGATAGGATCACCACTGAATGCCTTGTAAGCAGTGGCGGCTCGTGGGTTGTTGCCAGGTAGGGCTGCAGTTGCCAGGAGTTGTACAGGGTTGTCTGCTGGTTGACTACAGCCACTGACACGCTGATGTACAGGTGCCCCTTACTACTGAGTGGTCACAACACATCTAGTAGCCGGCAAATATTTCATGGTCGTTAGTCTACGGCGCGTCTATCAAGAGTGTGCAGTTCCGACTATCTGCAGCCCCACCTGGCAACAACCCACGAGCCGCCACTGCTTGTAGGGGCGAGTTTCGCCGAGAAGACTGTGCGACAGTTCAATGACTTGCGCCTAGAGGTTAGGGAGAAACGTGATACAGGTGCTGTGTCATCCTTACCGCTTCGAACACGCGCAGCACGTCGATCAAGGCGGACACTTTAAGGGTGTTCAAGTGCGATAAAATCATAATTTTATATCTTTATGAAATAGTGTTAGTTTTGTAGACGATACTTGTGAGTACAGTTTCCTGTTACAAAACAATTTTATCTCCCATAGTTTTCTCATAACGGTGCGACAAAGTCAAAATTTGCTTGTTCTGCTGCCATGCAAATAGTGAAAGCCAACAGACCTGATTGGATAAAATAATTCACTGTGGTATTACATTCCATGAGCTATGCAATAAAGTATTTAAAAGACCATAACGTATCATTTTGAATTTTTCAAAAAATCGCAAAAGTACAGAAAAAAAGTTGAAAATTCAGCAATTTTTTTTAAATACAAAAATAGTTCATGGGATTTTTTTTAAAAATACTTTATAACATAGCCCATGACAAGTTATTTCACTGTGAATTATTTCACTTACGAAAGTCAATTGGTTTTCACAAGTTGCATGGCAGCAAAACATGCTAATTTTTACTTTGACGCGCCGTTATGAGAAAACTATGCGAAGTTAAAATTGTTTCGAAGAGGAAAATGTATTCACAGGTATTGTCTATAAAACCAACAATATTTCATAAAAATATGAAGTTATGATTTTATCGCACTTGAACACCCTTAAGAGTTAGTGGACCTGGCTTGTGGTATGGAAATAATTTTTCCTTGTGTAACTATTACAAATTTTCTAACGTGTTTCTCAACGGAACTAAAACACTTCAAACCTTGTCCATATGCTTTTAAAAATACCGTCCGCTAATTAATAGCATGATTACCAAGCTCTTCAAAAATGCTAAAAATTACTCTTTCACGTCCAGCAACTAACTAAATATAAACCGTAATAGTAAAACAATAACACAGAAACCAGCATTGATATTTACAACATAATTTCCAAAAATAAAATAACAGGGTCATCGCTTGAGGTCCAGCTGAAAAACACTTACTACGAAAACACTGCATGTTAGTGAAGTACTCCGTGCCTAGAGGCGATGAGAAGTTCGACGGACGTTTTATATTCGACTTATCGCATAGCTTCCTCGTGTTTCTGTGCCTCAAACAAAATAAAATAAAATAAAAAATACTAGCTTCCGCTGAGGCTCCGCATCAGTTGCCATATTAATTTTTTTTTAAATCGCTTTTATGAAATTCTGAGAAGTAAAGTGTGACCTTTGCTACTATAGCGTTAATTATATTAACCGTTTGCTACACTGCAATTATCGCAGTTGATGTTTTAACGTATATCTAGGACGCAATCAGTACAAAAAATTAAGGACATCAAAATAGTTACTGGAATGATTGTGGCCTATTTTCTACGTTGAAAGGTCAACCACAATGCTTTGTAATACAGGTGATTAGAAATTACGCTATAATCACAAATTTCACATCTTTATTCTTAGAACTGCATAAAAGCGATAAATAAAATGATCTAGTAATGTGACTGATGTGGATCCTTAAAGGTTTTCAAGTACCTATAGTGAAAATTATTTTTGTATTTAAAAAAATGTTCTGTAATTAGGTGTTTTCTTAATTTAGCATTTTCTTTTAACTAAAATATTTTCAACTGAGATTTTACATACTTTAAGCTGATTTAGTTTCAGTGTAAATCATTCCATTTCTTTAGGTTTGATTTCGCGGTTTGCATAAAATAAAAACATACCAATTTCGACTTTGAAATGTCACATTGGGGAAAACTGGCTAAAGTGTTTTTTGTAAGAGAAAAATATACTCCAAAGAAGCTTCCCCGTATATAACCGATCTTGAGCTTCAGTAAATGTTGGCTGTTCTCAGGGTGGTCGCCGCATAGCGTCAGATAACTTACCTAAAATGTTGTGTCGCCACCAGAGAACCAGCAATTTATCGCAAACGAACTCTGGTGCCGTTCAATACCAAACACCAATGAGAGCACAGCACGAGACTGCTAGCCAATCGAAGGTGTTGAAGAGAGTGCGGGAAAGAGGGGGTCCTGGAAACTCAAGAGAGGGTTTATTGGCTTCTCCGTCGGTGGAAATTTATCAGTGCATTTGTGCTGGACGAGTGACCCACCGACTAGACTGTGAACCGCGTAGTCAACAATACTACTTTCTGAGGTCACCTCTGCACCAGGACACATATACCGAGAAGAAAATAACGTAAGAAAACCAAAGCGTGGTGGAAAAAACGTATCTCGCAAGAGCGGAACTTACACAACATTAACTTAAGTTGTCCGCTGGGAAAAGTCGCGCATCTTAGGTAGCTGAAGCACTATCAGTAGAGATGATGGCTAATTGCGGGAAAACTTGACTGTTTGCTGGGTTTCAGCGTACGTAAAGCTTACCATAAGATAACTGGCTATTTCATGTAATTGAAGCTGTTACCATATTCGACTGTGCCAATGAGATTTCCGGTATTGTAAAATTTTGTGCCTGTTATTTGTCTGAAGATAACTACGTTGTGTCAGACACATGTCACCCTATCATTAGGGCCCGGTAGTTTTCGCGAAAAGATTTTTGCCCCACTTTGTTTCAGTGTCTTACGTGCACACCTGCAGCTCAACTTCATGGCTATTGAGAGAGTGTTTTTGTGCAGAGTCATTATTCATTTGACTGTGCCAATCAGTACACGGATAACTGCCACACATCACGTCTGTGATTTGCGGGTTTAACCTCCACACGCTGGGTGTTACGGCATCCAATCACTGACCACATAACAGAGATGCAGGTGTGCACGTAAGGTACTGAAACAAAGTGATGCAAAAATCTTTTCGCGAAAACTACCGGGCCCTACCTATCATTAGAGACATGCAAACTTCGCGTTATTTTCTGACAGCTGACTAGACTCCAAGTGACTGTAGTATCGTTCGACGTCTCCCGCTGGCCGATATTGTCGTGACTTTCCGCGGAGAATGCTTGCACTGTAGAGAGGCCAATCTCTGTAAAGACGTAACACACGTAAATGATAACACATAAAAGTTCGTGGCCAATTGAATCGCAGATTATGCTCTGTTATGTATAGAGAAGTGAAGTTTAGTCTGCTACCAAATGATAACGCGAATTTTGCATATCTCTACCTATAATTCATGCTGCAAGAAACTACAGCGTTTTCAAGGATATGTTGGCATAGTAAAATTTCGCGATATATTATCATTAGAGGTACGTCAATTTTGCAAATACATTCCAGGTCTGGTTGAACGCCAAAAATATATACTTCACAATCACGCTTGTTGTTAGTTGGCGGCTGTCACGAAGCGCATTTGACTACTGCAAGCCAGTAGCAAATAAGGAAATGAACCATAGAGCTATCGCTTGTAACGTTGTAAGCCAATGAATAATCGACTGTATCCAGAGCGTGTACAGGACTGAGCAATCTAGGCTACTGCCAGATGAATCCGCGAAATTGACGTACCTCTAACTATCATCTCTTGGTATATCGCGAAAATGTTTTGTATCAACATATGCTTGTAAACACTGTAGTTTCTTACAACATATGTCACTGGGTGATGTACGTCTGACACCGCGTAGCTGACTGCAGACCAATAACAGACATCAAATATTACAATAGCGGGATTCCCCAGTAGCAACCGAACGTTGGGCCAACGTTGAAAATTGGTTGGAGTCGTTGGAATTACGTTGTGTTGGAAAACACACATAAATTCAACGTTGGAGCAACGTAGTATGCCAGCAAATATGTTCGAAAATGTATTATTATTGCTATGAATTACAAACATTCGGAAAATAGTTATATTAAAGTATAAAATGGCTGAACATATTGGAAGACCAAAATATTGTTATTTAAGTTTCGTGGGTTGAATGTTGGCAACAAGTTGGTAAACATACTGTTGGGGTTTAGTGTGTAGGCTATAATTACTTTGGGCCAAACGTTGCAAAACCTGCGTTTTACACAAAGAGTTCAAAATCACGTTTGTAAAGTAC
The DNA here is from genome assembly GCA_003012365.1 of Medauroidea extradentata. Lineage (NCBI taxonomy): Eukaryota > Metazoa > Arthropoda > Insecta > Phasmatodea > Phasmatidae > Medauroidea > Medauroidea extradentata. Next base: position 11,086 of record PNEQ01104216.1, read on the forward strand.
AACGTAACTAATCATTCAATTTATAACATATTAAGGTTACTTAGTTAAAAAATATTAATACTATGTAAATTTTGCTCTGTTGGTTATACGTTGGAAGAACATTGGAAACCCAACTGTTGGATAATAGGTTGTTCCCAGTATGTTGGTCCAACTTGCATAGCCCACATTTTGCCAACATAAAAAAATCGTTTGTATGTAGGTTGGGTGAGCATTGGTAACAAGTTGGTAATCATACTGTTGGTGCTAGACATGTAATTTTGCATTGAACCAATATTGCTCAAACTACACATGTGTTTATCAAAAATTACAAAAACTACATAAAAATAAAACAAATGCTCCTTGTATTAAAAAATTTATACTGATGATATATATACAAATTCTACATTCTTTGGTAACATGTTAGCAAACTGTGGAAAATAAAACGGTTAGGTGAAAGTTGTTTCAGTAAATTTGGTCCTACATTGTATAACCCACAATATGCCAACCACGGAAAGTATTTTGTCTGGAAGTTTACTGACGTTGGCAATAAGTTTGTTAACAGACTCTCCCAGTGACACAAGTTGTGTTTCCATCTAACAACAACTCCATTAGATTAGACAACGCAAGACAATATTAAGGACAGTATTTTTGTAAACTTTAATTTCTTGGCTAATTCTTAGGTACCAGTTGGTAAACACACCGTTGGCAATCGGTATGCACCTTCACGTTGGGTTAACGCTGTGTAACCCATAGTACGCCAACCACTGAAAAGATTTGCTGTGCAGGTTTGCTGAACATGGAACTGTTTGTAAACATAACATTAGCAAAAGATACATCTTTATTAGTTATTGTAACTTCAACTATTAAATACACATTTGTCTTTCACATGTCATCGATTAACAACTGGCAGCGTACAGCAATTGGTATGGCAATGGACTACTAGAAACTAGGACACCGATACAATCTCTGACTTCGGTTCGAATCTACCTCGATTCTGGTCGAAATTTTTTTATTGATTTTAATAATTTGTGTAACCCACAATAACTGTGAAAAAAATAAATTATGAATATTGTGCTTAATTTACATTGTGTGTATTTTTCTAGAGAAGCGTTGGCCCAACGTTGGTAAACGGTTGGCTTTACAAATTATACATACAACTTCAACAATCCAGCAACGTTGAGCCAATGCAGGAAATCAGTAAGAATCCAACCAAAAATTCAATGTTGGACCTACGTTGTTTAACATGACATTTCAATGTTGGTCCAACCAAACGTTGCTACTGGGATTCTTATTTGCTTAGTGAAATAGGGCAACAGTACCACGTACAAGAGAAAACAAGTAATAATTTAATAAACTGAACGTGAATTGAAATCAAGCACAAACCGTCAAGTTTTCCCGCGATAAAGCATCATCTCTAGCAATGACTCTACTCAACACTGAGTTGCCTGTGGGACCATTACTCTTGCAGGAGCAGGTACCATCTTCTTCCAGTAGCGTACAGGCGGCAAGGTATGTATCTTCCAATAGTATACCTCGGTCTACATAATACACGAATACACGTTTTTTGGATTTGACAGGTAGGCACACTGAATCCAAGAGTTCAAAGCGTATAGTCGGAGCTTATATTGCATGGCTTGTAACACGACCGCTGGTCATAGTGGTAACATAGCGTGTCGCCCGGACGCTAAATACAGCTGGCAGCGCGCTAACCAGCCTGGCCGGGGAAGGACCTAGACACGGACGGCATTGTCTCGTCGCCTGCTGGGAATGGGTTTCCGGGCGCGGTTAATATGCGGCTCGAGGACTCCTCCAGGGGACAATTGTCGCAGTGTCATGCACTCTACACCCCTCCCCTCAGCCAACCACTCCTCAGGGGGCGACACAATGCCAGCGGGCGCGCAATTACTCACCCGTGACGTTTGCTTCCCCACTCGCCTCGCGACAAACACATCAACACCAAAACGGACCTAGGGAGTGAGTCTTTTCCACCCTTCATCCTTCCACGTCGAGGGAATTTGATGAGACGTTGTTGGTCACACTGCTGTGCCAATACAGTTAGGCAATGTATACAGGTTGATTTATATGTAGAGACATGAACTTTTCGCGAAAAGAATTTTGCCCCACTTTGTTCCAGTGCCTTATGTGCACGTCTGCAGTTCTGCTTCATATATACTGGCAGCGTGCCTTTGAACTGTGACGTTTCTCATTTGACTGTACCAATCACAATAAGGTTACTGTAATACCACACGTCTGTGATTTGCGTGTAAAACCCCACGACACACGAATGTCAAAACATCCAATCTCTGACCGTGAAGCAAGTCTGCAGACGTGCACACAAGTCACTGACACAAAGTGAGGCAAATTTCTTTTCG
>PNEQ01104217.1:0-13435 GCA_003012365.1 Medauroidea extradentata
TTTAATAATATGCTAAAATTGCCAAAACTAAAAAATTAGTCAAAATACAAGAAAAAGTTATATCAACAAAAATAATTAAAATTTTACTGTGGTCAATTTGAAACCAAACAAGCCAGGAAAATAATCAAATGACTCTACTTTAAAATTCCTTGACTATTTTTATATTAAAATTTTGAAAGGATGAATTTAAATTAACATGTCCCCAATTACTAAGTTATTGAATTCTGTTGTATCATACCGGACACCTGACAAACTCACCCTGAAAATGCATATAGCCTGTTATGAAAGATTTACATATAAATTTAAATAAGAAAATAAAAATACTTTGTAATTATTTAAACAAGATGGGGAAGTGGCTGAACACTTCACAGTATGTAATAAAGTGGCACAGTTATGTGCATCAGATATCTGATTGGTAAGGTTCTGGCATGCTATCATTTTGTTGGCAACATATTCCTTTGGTTTTTTATCTGTTTCTCTTTTATTTTATTGCTTACTAATAAAGTTTTACCATTTTGTTGAAAACATATTCCTTTGGTTTTTAAATTGTTTCTCTTTTATTTTATTGCTTACTAATAAAGTTGAAAGCAGATTGCATGTCCTGTAACTCAGTGGTTGTCCAACTGTGATCCACGGACCACTGACACTCGCCTCCCACCAAGGCGATCCGAGTTCAATTCCCAACGGGGTCATTCCCCGGATTTTCACATGTGGGAATCGTGCTGAACGATGCAGTTGGTCGGCTAGCTTTCTTGGGGATCTTCCGTTTCACCCCGCCCTTTCTTTCCGATGCTGCTTCATATTCACCTCATGTCACCCCTCACCAGCACTGAAGACCTCGATATTAAGCATTGACCAAAATCTCTCTCACACACTTGCTCACAGACCACTGACAACTTAAGACCTAGCCAAGAACCACCAGTGGTCAAACAAATAAACCTTTACATGCAGTGTAGCTGAAGCCATTAGACATGAATAAAAACAAGGATTGTCATATTCTAATATTGTCAATTTTAAGTATGGTGTTTGTGTCTCCCTGAAACAAAACATAAGCACTGTTCCTAGCATATTTGTAAAAAAATACATTATTGAAACTCCAGTTACTACTATGTATTTTTTGATGCATGTTCAATATTTGTGACACTTGTTAAAGGGAAAGGATGACGGCAGTGGAGCTCAATCTTGTCGTCGGCTGTCTTGCATTGCATCGCACATCCCCTGTTTGGCACTTAGGCAAAGAATAAGGCACTTCCATTTGCGCTGTATTCTACACTCGTTAGGGTAAGGGAGGGGGATTGATGGCATTTCACACAATATCTGGCCCCATGTATCAGGATTTGGCTAAAGATCAGAAGTACAATGTTAATGTAATTACATTGAGTTGAGCACACATTAGCGTGGGCCAGTTGTAAGTGCTTCTTGTGCAGAATGGCGATTGAAAACTTGTGGATATACAAAACACAATTATTACAGTGCATGAGTTTAGCAGAAATCACAGAATGGTCTGACTGAGACGTATGTACCCAAGACCATGTCTGAGCTAGCAGGTTCACTTGAGAGGGTGGAATAGAGAAAAATAACAAGATGGTTTCCATATACTGCTGTGACTTGCAAGTTAAGAAGCACTACTTGTTGGTTAAACAAAATTGGTGATGCCCTCACTAACAAACATGTCTATCCATCTCTGAAGTCAGTTATAAACTTATTAGACACAAGTATGGTTCTCATATTCAGTTACTACCAGAGATGGGACCATTGTTGACCTTGCCATAATTAGCTCTAAAACAACATAAAAGACAGACAAACAAAGTACTCGGGCTTTAAAACACATACAATGGGTATTTATTGGAAAAAATTCTAATTTACACGTATGTTTCATTTGTAATTATGTTTACAGGGCAGCAACAGACCTGGGAAACCTGGAAATACCAGGAAAATTGAGGCTACATGGAAATATAAGGGATATTACAGGGAATTTTGGTCTGTCTGTACGATTTCAGGGAATTTTCTCATCTGGCTGGTATTGAGTCACAGGATGGAAATTATTGGAGATTTTCTTTGTTCTTAAGTTACTTTCTTATAAACATGAAAATACCATTTTTATCCCAAGTTTACTGGCTGGACAACACATATGTGTTAGAAAGGACTTGAAATATTTACCTTCATTGGAAAATATGTTGAATAAATTCCATAACAGTTGTTCCATACTTGTAAAACATTAGGGAAAGTTTTGGTTTTTTGTCTGGGAAATTTGGGATTAATCAGGTAACTTTTCTTTGTTGCAGTATGTGGCCACCTTGGAGCTTTATCAGGAATAGATGGGACTCAAATTATTGATGTGCAGTTCTTATTTACAGATGATTAATATTCACAGGTTCCAAATAAGAGTCACCTGAGAAAACCGCTTGTTGCAGCTGTGAGTGGCTATGCAGTTGGAAGTGGTTTTGAACTGGCACTCATGTGTGACCTTAGGGTCGTTGAAGAGACTGCCGTCTTTGGATTCTTCAATCACAGATTCGGTTAGTTCATTTGTTGTTGTGCAAGCAAAAGTTTGCCACTTTTCCCTAAGGGAAGATGTTGAAGGGACTGGAACATAAGCACAGGAATTAGCACTGTGTGCAGTTTTAAGTACTTAGTAAAAGGGGGAGTGGGGGTGAGTAAAAAAAATTGGGTTCTTCCCCTCCCCTTTAATTTTTATTTTATATAATACTGTATTCGTATTTATAATAATGCAAACTCTTTGCAAGTACCACTCCTGTGTAATTAGTTTACCTAAGTAATTTTCTTTATTTTTCACCCCTTGTAGAGGGTTTCATTCTCTTCAGTATGTCACTTGAGGAGGAGGTCCCATTTTCTCTCGTACAATTAGCATGGCCCTGATGCAAATGTCTTCTGAGTCAGCTACACTAGTGACGCTAGAAGTGTGTTTGTCAAAATAGTTGAGGTGCAGCAAAATAATTTCCAGGCCTGTCATTTCAAAAATGATATATTATTGTAGTAGAATGGAGAGTTTTGAGATTAGTAAGTCATTTATTTGTCGGTTGTGCATGACTCTTGTCAGGTTTTAGTATCAGGATATTAAAATAAATGTAGTTCACAGAGTAGGATATACACTTTCTCACTGTGTGACAAACTGTAAATACTGTACATAAGTCCTCCTCCCACCTAAGGTGGAAGTGTAAAGTAGTAACCTAGCGACCTATTTTTCATGTATTATTCTTAATTGAATGGTGTCATGCAGACTGCAGCCATGCTACAAACAAAAAGAGCAGACAAATAAACTCCTAAATTACTATACATTAAAACTTCAGTAGCTAAGCAACCAAAGTCAAACAGAGGTTAGCGTATTTGCAAGAAAAAAAAAATACTGTTTATAAATTAACAGAATAACAAAAATATTTTAGTAACAGTTTTTATGTTCTACTTCATCAAATATGAATGGTATCTTACTACTTAACACCATTCAGTTATAATACAGTAATCTCTCTGTTTAATGACACTCAAGGGACTTAAAAAATTCATCCTCAAACTGAATGATAAAAGTATGTTGGGTCTTTGGATGGGCTAAAAAATAACAGTTGTCAAAGTGAAAGAATTGTTAAACTGGAAGACTTTAAACTGAGAGACCACTGAACTTGTTTATAGATTTTTGCTTGAAATATATTTTTTGTGTAAACAATACTTTTTTTCCATGTAAGCTAAAAAAATGTTATATACTCTCTGGGATCTTTCGTTTCACCCGGCCCTTTCATTCCGGCACTGCTCCGTACTCACCTCATGTGACCCCTCACCAGCACTAAAGACCTCAATGTTAATTGCTGACCAAAATCTCTTCATTCGCCCAAGGGGTGCAGGGGGCCTGCCCGCCCTTTCCCTTTTGACCTTTTGTGTGTAGTTTATCCTTAAAATATAAAGAAAATTTTAAATGGTATAGTTAATTTTTTATTAGTAAATACCTTAAGTAGCACTATTTTGCACCTTAAAAACTAAATTTTTCTAGGAGACTGCCCTCGGACTTCCCTTTCTCCTTCTTTCTCTCCAGGTATGGGCATAGCTACTTTTTGAGAATGGGCCCTCCCTTCCTTCCAAACCTAGAGCTGAAAACACCCCTGCACTCTTTCTAACAAAACTGTGCAACTTTTTTGGATAGGCATATCTGATTTCTTTTGGATTTAAAAATAACATTTAAAAGTGGTAGAGATGTGGATTGTGGCCAAAATTGTATTTGTTATTTTAAGTTGGGAAAGATTTTTTCGTAGTGGGGGTGAGCTATGTTGATGCATTGAGAACAATTGTAAATATACTCTACTAAGATATTCCATTGCCATAAAAATCTTACATTGTGAAACTTCATGTCAAGGATTTTCATATCTGTAAAACAAGAAATGGATTTGTTATTCGGTAGAAGTGACACGGCATAGAATGGCTGCAATTTTACTTAGGCAGATGGGAAACATATTTAGCTTTATAAACTTAGTAATTTCTTGTACATACTGAAACATCTGCTGAAAACTGTAGACAATATTCTATTGTAGAATTTTTTAGCTTGACGGACTTTAATTTTTGTTTCTCAAGGTGTGCCTTCTGTCAATGGTGGAACAGTGCGGCTTCAGGCGCTGGTTGGCCTGTCTCGAGCCCTAGACCTCATCCTTACTGGGCGAGCAGTCAAGTCGGAGGAGGCGTTCACTTGTGGCCTGGCAAACAGGGTTGTGGCTTGTGGAACAGGTGAGGTGTGCATTTTCTGTTCGTTGATTGCTACTGTACGTAGTGTCTTGTTTATCTCTATGTTCTACAGTGGCATGTGTATAGAAAAAAAATGTAAGTGTAAATGTTAATACCAAAATTTTTTTATTTTTGAGAGGAAGTTGGTTAATGTAGAGGATTGAATTTAATATAATCAAAATTTTACCTATATATTACTGAAACATGTAGACAGGGATGCATAAGTACTTACAGAATCAGTTGACTTCACGAAAAATGTGTTGTCCATCTTTTTTTTTTTTTTTGTGTTCTCCAACTTGCAAGTTCTGTTTCCCACTTCAGCTTTGTTTATACGTATACATTTATTGCAATTTAATTTTTAGAGTAAAATGTTTTCATATACAGTATCCTTTCTCTTGAAAAGCTCCTTCCTAAATGTACTGCAACATAAACATACAGTACTGCACTTCACTTTCTTTTTTCTTAAGACAAAATTTTACATTGTACATATATACATTTATTAATGATGGGCTGATACCCAGATTTTTTGATTCCGATACCTTAATCGATTCCATAACTTTGCTGTTCAGTACTCAATGCCATAATCAATACCAAACGTTGGAGGAGTGTTTGCAACGCTGTCTGTCGCTGTGTAGCATTGCTTTGTTTTCCGCTGACTCGTTTAGTTTGCTTATTTATTGTAACGAATGCTGGGAATGCAGCAGTGGATTAACAAATTTTCTTGTTGTGTTTTTCATCTAGTTAGGCCTAACGCACACAATATTGTTGTTTCAAATCACTGTGTATTTAATACAAGTGTCCGTGCAATTATTTGATTGCATCTGTAGTGGTTTATAAACACAAGGGCGTAAACTTTGTTTACATCTCTACATTTAATAAGAAAAACTTGTGAAAAACAGTGTAAAAAATTAATAAGTTTTTTACCTAAATGTTTTGCGTTGTGCACAACAGCACGAGATAACATAGCAATACATTCAGCAACGTCATCAGTTATCGTTTGCAATTTTTATTTTTAACAGAATTGACGGTAACATTCAGATATTGTACAATATTTTAAGTACAGAATTTTACGTTGATCACTGCATTGTTGTTGTAAAATATGGAAGAAGTATGTTATTTATTAATTATGGTAATATACAACAGTATTTCACATATACTGGCAGAAAAGTGAAGGTGTAGCCTGGGGCCTATGGTTAAAAGTATGTAAGGGTTTCTGACATGGCAGCTATGAGTTTAGTAATCAAGTAGACTTGACAGGAGTGATTACTTAAAATTGTTTGGATTATTTGTATGTACAGTATGCATTTTATTATACGATTATTCTTTGCCAAAATTTTTTGGTAGGTTGTTAAAGCAAGCTTTTGGGGGTGGTATACTGTGCCAAGCTGTGGGAAGTGTACGAATTGTAATAGTGGCACTGTTTGTGTGTTTCAGCACTAGGACAAGCAATAAACTTGGCCAACTCTATCAGGAAGTTTCCTCAGGCCAGCTTGGCAGCAGACCGCACTTCCACGTACTATGCCAGCTTCACAGCTCGCACTATGGAGGATGCACTCAAATTTGAGCGAGATAGTGCTCAACATGTTGTAGAAAAGGTAATTGAACTCTCACTATTCTACCAATATCTATTTCATTATGACTTTGAGAGTGTTAGTCACTGTTTTAGGTGCCACAAGCTCTGAACTCGAAATGCAATTATTCCAAAACAATCTAGTGTAGATTTAATGCTGTATAACTTGTGTTCATATTACTTATTGTCTTTCAAAATGAACATACAGAAAAAGAAAGAATGGTTTCAGGTTAGTTCCCTAAAGTTAAATGAAAATTTGTGATAAGTGTGGAAATTTTCATTGTGCGAATCAGTCTTAATATTAATGTCACTAAACGCATGATTAATAAATGTAGTCTTATTCCTAGAAATTCTGTAAATTGGAAGTTATGTTCTACAGGTAAGTTAATCAGTTACATTTATCAATATTATAAAAAAAAATTTGCCAGAGCAACAAATGAAAACTACATAATATTTTCCAACATAATTCCACAGATAAAAGATACATATTTATACAATATCTTCAAAACCCCTTACCACCCTCAATGCTCAGCAGTGCACCAGCCAAAATTGCTTGTCCCCACGTCCATTATTTAAATAAATGTGTATTTGTACTTGCTGTAAGTACTATTAGGTTTTGAGCAGAGCAGCGTAATGCAAAGGATAGCATCTGCAGAACGGGATTGTTGATTTAATAGTACAAATTAAGCACTACTATTTACCACATTTATGATAAAAAAATAAGTTATTTTATTGATGCTCTTTGTGTACAGTAGCTGTGATTACATATTGGCCATTGTAGTATTACAATGAAAAAGGATGTGGTTGAGCATGTTTATACTACTTTAATTTAAATAAAAATATTGTTGGCCTTAGATTAATTTTTGTTGAACGATACATCAGAATATTATTAGGAAAAAATTGTATAGTCTGCTTTCAGTGCTATAATAATTTTTGTAACTATGTACTGTTACTTACAGGCTTTGTTTTAAACACATGTTTGTTAATATTTATATTGGCTTTGAAAAGTAAAACATAAATAGAATTATGTGTAGTTTTATTTTGTGGTCATCAATTGCTGTGTTGTATGCACTTTTTGCATCCGTTCAACAATTTTTTACAGATATATTTCCATTTTCCTTCTTTCCCATTATATGACTTAACAGTAGAGTAACTTGTATATCAGTCAGAAGAAAATACTGTTCTTACCCATAAATAACTGTGAATATGTAATAGTCTCTAGCTACATTTTCACATTATTCCAGAGGCAAAAACTGATTATGTATTCCTATAAAATGAAAAAGCCAAAATTATTTTAATAATTACTACTGAACCATACATTTATTTATACCTATTATGTTTGTTAAATAGAAAAAACATGTTTTTCAACCATCAGACGTGATTAAAGTTAGGTTAAATGTAAGAAAATGTTTTACTATATACTTAAACCAAAACAAATATGTACACGTATTGCACTGGAATGAGTAGTAAATTTACACTGGCTACATTTAAGTATGAAAGCCTTTATTTCCCACGTGATCTTAAAATTTTATTACAGCACCACAGATGTGAAATGGCAAACAAATCCATTTGTAAACAAATCACATAGTTGTATGTAGTCATAATACGACCTCCAGTTTTTGGGAACTAAAACCTGGAATAAGACATAGTATTATGTTCGAATAAATACAGTACTAATGTATTTGTCTGTTAAATTATGTTGTACAGTAATTTTTTTTTACAAGCTCATTAAATGAAAAACGGATAATGCTGCACAGTACAAGTTGGCAACAGTGTCCATTTTGTATTTTGATGCCACCATAGTGATAGATTTGATTATGGGTGTGATTTTACATTAACCTTCATGATCATTTTAATGAAGTTGAAATAAATATTTCCCTAGCGAGCATTTTACATATAATAATGTTAAAAATGTGGCTGGCTTACATGTTTTTAATAATAAACATAATTTTAAGTGTTTCTTATTATGTCTTACCTCGCTACTTCAGTTGTTTATTTCTGTAGCTCACGTAACCTTTATACTCAGTGGGATTTTGCATTGGTTACATGCATGCATTTTAATTGGAAAAGTGATAATGAAATTTAAAAAATTACATTTTATCAATAACAGCCCAAATATATTGTGTGTTGTTGAAATAATTTTCATTATAAGTGAGTGAACGACCACTATGCTATTATAAAATGACCCTGCCATTTGTAGCTGTCCACTGGTCTTTATAATAGACATATACAAATAAACTATAACAGTCTTTTGATAGCTGCTGACTACCTAACGCACCAATGTAACTAAAACTAAGACTTTTATCAAATGAGTCTAATTTATTCAAAGTTTTTGTTCCCATCATCTCCTTAAATATGGCTTGTTTACGAGTAGTTTCCCCACAACAGACTGCAGCGACTCTACAGAGACATTCGTAAACTACAAAGCTCCGCCTCATTTCAAGTTTTCCATTTTTATTTGTTTTGTGTTGTTTTCCTAGAGTTCTTTGAAGAGAGAAGTCTGTAAGCTGGTTATAGTGATTGTTGTTGTCTCAGAATATAAATATGTACCGTATTTCATCGCACAATCGTCGCATCTGATTTTTGAGATGACAGAAATGGTAACAATACTTTCATCGCATAATCGTCGCACCACAATGTTCTGTTTACGTGTCTGCATCAAAGCTGTTAGCTACGCTCAAGTACGAAGTACGACACTATTAGAACAAAATGGTTGCTGCAAGAATCAATTATAGTTAGTACCAAAATATGCCGCTGGAATGAAAGTGGAACATAGCGTTACTAGTTTAAAGGCCCGCCATCTTCTGTGTTTGTCTTGCGCGTGGACTTTCCCAACTGAACATAGTATGTCTATGACATCACAAAATAAAAACGATTAAATGAAGTTTGTAAACATTGCAACTGTAATACACAGTAGCAGACTCGCAAAAACCGAAAACAAAAACTTTAAGAGCAACGGAACTTGGAAAACGAAAATTGATCGGTTTTCTAATAAACAAAAAGGTCTATTTACGGTTAAATATTGCTAAATCACGAAATGTGTTCCTACCAAATGTTTGTACTTAATTATAAACTAAACTAACCTAACCTCCAACATCTAGTAAGTTATAGAAATTTAATCATTGTTTCAGAGTTCATCCGTCAATAGTTCAGCCCAAAAATATTGAGTTACTTTAAAATTAATAGGGTTAGTGACAAAAAATTTTGATTTAAAAAAAATTTCTACTGCGGAAATTTTACTCGAATAATAGCCGCACCTTCGATTTTTTGCATCCAATTTGGCAAAAAATATGCTACGATTATGCGGTGAAATACGGTAGTTATAGTTGGATGTAATTTCTTTGGGAAAAATTATTGTTAAGCAAGTGAATAATTTGTAATTATATTTAATTTTAGTTGTCACGACTGCTTCTACACAGGAAGTGGCCAGATCACTAGTTTCCCAACATCGCAATCAGGGTTTGATTCCTGGCAAGGTCATTCCTATTTTCCACGTGGCAGAAGTCTCCTTTTTCACTTTCTCTTGTGTTCCATTGTTTCTTCATTCCACTGTTTCTGAAACCCCTTTTCAACACGTCTTGTCTATTCGTCTGGTTGGCTAAGTGACTAGTGTCACTCAGGTAGGACTACAGGCCGAACCTTTGCCGGGGCAGCTTTTCATCCATGGTGACCCTGTCTGTGGCATCCTACACTGTGTAGCCTTCCATTTACAATTACTGCTGTAATTATTAAGAAATTTTTACATATAAGAAATATGTACTTACCTACTTTTATAGATTATGGTGCAATATTTATGATAGCAGGATTTTAATTTTTTTTTTAGGAGTCTTTCACTGGTGCTGCCAAGTTTTTATCTGGTGTTGGAAAACATGGTGAATTCAAGAATATAAGTGATAGTAATTTTTCTACAAAACCACACAATAAAGTAAAATAAAATATTTATTGTGTTATTATTATCTTTGACTACTTTCTTTATGCTTAAGTCTTACCTCTTTACCTTTTTTTCTTGATTAGCCACCAAAACTGGTAATACAGTTGATATAACTGTGACGTGTCTCGGTGGGGAGCGGGTAGTCTGTCGGCGAGGGGGCGATGGCGAGGCGGCAGTGTGCTAAGCCCAGGATGCACTCCCGAAGCGTTGAGGCCGTCTTTCTTGTCGGACTCTCCCCACCTCATAAGGGAAATCACAGCGAGGGTAACTAGCGCTGCACTGGAGGTTGAGCTTCCACAGTAGGTGTAGTCGAAGGTGGGTGAGAGGAAGTGGCAACAATGGACAGGACAGGAGAGCACAGAGGTGCCAAGGTTAGGGGTTGCATCGGATAGGGGTCCACAAGGCGAAGATGGGGTTGAGATGGAAACAGGTATTGAGGAGGGGGTGCTAAGGAAGGCTGATTCACTAGGTGACTGTAATGCCAACCGAACAATGGCGTGGCCGTTGAGCGGTGTGCCTTGTCGAGCAGCAGCGGAGACTTTCCTCTGGATCCAATGCACCCCTGTCTCAGGATCCCTAACCTCCAGTGCCTTCTGTACCAACTTAGCGAACTCTTGTCTGGCCCTCAACTTCCTACCTGACCTCTTAGGCATAGCCTGACTTTGACTCAGATGAAGGTGTAATGGTAAGGCTAGCTGATTGTTGGCATATGATATCCCGTAGGGTCGCCTGTTGTGGCATGCAAAGCCTTTTATTGTGGCGGAACTATTGTTGGCGCTGGGCAGGTGGACTTGTAGAGGAGCGCTAGAAGTGCGCCTCAGCATGTCCCTATGCCTTTTCACCTCTCCTAGTCAAGACAAAACCCAACACCGCTCGGAAAGAGCACAGTGTAATCGTGCTATCTCCAGAGGGTGTAATGAAGAAAACCTAGAAGGCACGTGGCTTACGCCTCCTCCCAGACGTAGGATGATGGTAATTACGACCCAATGTCAAACTCCTGTGGCGATCCTATGGGATTCAGGGGTCACCAGGTGTCTAGCATGCTGATGGGTTTGTCAACAATGGAAGGTATGGTGAGTGAAGAAAAGAAAGGAGTGAGGTTGCTGCATGATTTATTAGCATACGCCAACAATGAAAACTGAAACATCCTGTGCCTAAAATGACTGAAGGGTGTGTAGGAAGGAACCAAAGAGCTCTAGCTTCCGTGGGGAGAGTCTATGCAGGTGACGACGTCTCGGAAAGCGGCTCTTGGTCGGCGAAGCTGGAAAGCTGGCGTAGAAGGTTCTCACGGTCGTGATGGGCACTTCTGGAAGGGATCCGGCGGTCGCTGGTCTTCCCGGCCTGGAGCTGTAGCTGATAGTAGTGATGAGGGTAGAGAAATCTACCGCAGCAGAACTGAACATTTTAGTTGTAGCAGAGGTACTGCTCAGAGCGAGTAGCAAATAGGTCGCTACTCGAAGACGAACTGCTCTTTGGTGGCTCGTGCTCCCTCTTTTATACCCTTTTCGGGGCGGTCTGTGGTGATTGGCTGGCCGCTCGCCTAATGAGAGACGGTGCGGACGTGAGGGGGTGGTCCTTTCCTCTCCTGGTGTCTTCTGTGCTGCGAGTGGCGTGTCTACAGGCGGCATGATGTCTCATAGGAAAGATACGTTAAAATATCCTTGCCCTGGGTTTTTGTGCACTGACGTGTGCTGGAGTAATAAGGGTCGAAAGGATAAACATTAGGCGCTGGAATATGAAACGGGTAGGATGAGGCGGCGGCTTCACAGCTCAAGATGTTGTGAACAGACATCAACTGGGTTCAGTGCGTGAAGCAGTTTGTAGTTTTTATTCTTTATATTTATTTATTTTCCTTCTCCCTCTACCATCCTCTGTCTCAAAGTGTTACAAATGTACAAAACATTAAATCTCTTTCAATAGTGTCATTAAAAGTGCTAGCATATTGCTGTTGTGCCTGTGTTGTATGTTTTATATATCGTAAGTATGTTATATGATTACTGTTTGGGAAGAACACATAACAAGTAAATGTACAGAAACTACCGGAGGACCAGGAAATAAATTCCAAAACACAGGACACTAGTACACTAACTCACCGAGCCGCCATCATTTATTTACTTCATGAACACAACTGGTTGCTATGGCTTGATTACATCCATCCAGAGAGCATTCAACATTCCGTCCACCTAAAATAACTATTTTAATCACATAAAAAAAAAATTAACATACAATATTCAGAACATTGTTACTCGTTTATAGGTACAGGACATAATTTGATGGTGGGACGTTTTAGTTCGCCATTTACATTTTTCACTTTGACCACCCTCACAAGTCCATCTTGTCCTGGATACACTTGTGTAATTCTGCCTAAGCACCAGTTCAATGCTGGTATGTTGTCCTGCTGTATGATTACAAGGTCACCGACACTCAAGTTCTTCTGTACAACTGTCCACTTCCCACGTTGTTGAAGAGTATTAAGGTATTCCCTCTGCCATCGTTTCCAGAAATGCTGACCAATGGCTTGAACAAGTCTCCAGTGTTTCAAATAAGTTAAATTGTTTTGAGTAAGATCGTCTTCTGGATAAGCAAGTAGAGGTCTACCAATTAGAAAGTGTCCGGGGGTTAGAGCCCTTAAGTCAGAAGGATCAGAGGACAAGGGACTTAGAGGCCTGGAATTAGGACAGCTTCAACTCTTGTTGCCACTGTAGTGAATTCTTCAAACGTTAAGATTTGAAGTCCCACCACTTTCTTTAGCACTGTTTTGGCACTCTTGATTGCAGCTTCCCAAATGCCACCTTGGTGAGGTGCAGCAGGTGGATTAAAATGAAAACTATTCCCATGTGCTGATAAAAATTCCTCAATAGTGTTCTTGTGTGGTGCTGACTTGAGTAAATTGGTCACAGTCTTCTGAAATTGAGCTGGAGCGCCAACAAAATTTGTACCACAGTCTGCATAAATGTGTGAATAAAGCCCACGGCGTGAAACAAAACGAGACAATGCAGCAATGAAGGCAGCGGTCGACAATTCTGACACAACCTCTACATGAATAGCCTTTGTGGAAAGACATATAAACAGACACAAATAAGCCTTTTGTGTTGGTGCCTTCTTCAGTTTGCTGGCCTTGATAGTAAAAAATCCAGTGAAATCAACCCCTGAGTGTAGGAACACAGGTTGAGGGGTGACTCGACACCATGGGAGATCACCCATAAGCTGAG
>PNEQ01104218.1:0-13434 GCA_003012365.1 Medauroidea extradentata
GTTAGGTCGGGTTTCGTTAGGTCGGGTTTCGTTAGGTCGGGTTTCGTTAGGTCGGGTTTCGTTAGGTCGGGTTATGTTAGGTCGGGTTATGTTAGGTCGGGTTATGTTAGGTCGGATTATGTTAGGTCGGATTATGTTAGGTCGGATTATGTTAGGTCGGGTTCGGTTAGGTCGGGGTCAGTTTGTTCGGTTTAGGTTAGGTTTGTTCGGTTTAGGGTAGGTTAGGTCAGGTTAAGTTAGGTCGAGTTAGGTTAGGTTTGGTTATGTCAGGTCGGGTTAGATAATGTCTGGTTAGGTTGGGTCGGGTTAGGTTAGGTCTGGTTTGGTTAGGTGGAGTTATGTTAGTTTAGGTCGGGTTAGGTTAGGTTGGGTTAGGTTAGGTTGGGTTAGGTTAGGTTGGGTTAGGTTAGGTTGGGTTAGGTTAGGTTGGGTTAGGTTAGGTTCGGTTAGATCGTGTTATTTTAGTTTAGGTCGGATTAGGTTAGGTCGTGTTTGGTTATGTCGGTTTAGGGTAAGTAAGTGTTAGGTTTATTAAAGGTAAGTTTAAGTAAGATTGGGTTAGTTTAGGGCGAGATAGTTTAGGCTATGTTGGGTCAGGTCGGGTTTGTCTAGCTTATATTAATAAGGAACATTTTCGTTTTATTATTTAATTTAATGCTTGTTGAAGGAACTTAGTGCAATAAAGTGTCATAAAGTGTAAAATAATGCAAGAGAGGGCAACTTAGTGCAAAAAAGTGGAACATAGTGCAAGAAAGTGTAACTTAGATTAGTGCACAATTTGTTTAGGTTGTGGTAGAATGGGTTGGGTTAGGTTTAGTTGATTAAGTTAGGTCGGGTTAGGTTAAGCAAAATCGGGTTAGGTTAGGTCGGGTTGAGCAAAGCCAGGTTAGGTTATGTCGGGTTAGGTTTGGTCGATTTGGTTGAGTCTGTATCGGTTAGGTTAATGGCATATTCCAATTGACTGCTCCGGGGGCGCACCAGGGGCGCACTCGGTGCGCCCCGAAAACTGAAAATATGCAATAGTCACGTGATTGCCCCCAACGAGTGTGTGTTTATGCTCCAACAACTGGAACACGGCACATTTACAGTGCAAAACATTTGTGGTAACAAATACCTTGGAACGCGAAATTCTTTAACCATAGGTACTCCAAAACAGCCCAAATTTAACCCTACGGAATTTGAGAGGTTACTTTACTACACATTTTCTTCTTGATCTATCGGTAAATAAATGTGCAGACAACTCGATCCTACTAAGCTAACTATAATTTTAATAACGAACAAATATATTAAAATAATCACTGTATGTTTGCATCACATAAACTTCTTTGCATTTTTTAAGTTCCGAACAGTCATATAATTGCGTAATTTCCCCCACAGAAAACATTTTCTTTTGTTTACACAATCAGAGGTCGCCGCCATAATTGCACTCATTTGCCGCACCGTCTCGAGAGACGGTGCGGCAAAAACTGCTCCTGGTGCGCACCCATCGAGTGCAACTCTCAATTGGAATACGAAAATCCGAATGCTCCAACGGGAGTTCCGGTAATTGGAATACGAAAATCCGAATGCTCCAACGGGAGTTCCGGTAATTGGAATACGAAAATCCGAATGCTCCAACGGGAGTTCCGGTAATTGGAATACGAAAATCCGAATGCTCCAACGGGAGTTCCGGTGATTGGAATACGAAAATCCGAATGCTCCAACGGGAGTTCCGGTAATTGGAATACGAAAATCCGAATGCTCCAACGGGAGTTCCGGTAATTGGAATACGAAAATCCGAATGCTCCAACGGGAGTTCCGGTAATTGGAATACGAAAATCCGAATGCTCCAACGGGAGTTCCGGTAATTGGAACACGCAGCACCCGTCGGGTGCGCACCGGGAGCATTCGGGTGCAGTAATTGGAATACGCCATAAGCTTATGTTACTTTGGGATTGGTTTGTTTTTTGGTACAATAAAGTTAGTGCAACTTAGTGCAAGAAAGTACAACCTTAATTAGCGCACAATACGTTTAGGTAGTGGTAGAATGGGTTTGATTGGGTATGTTAGGTTAGGTTGCTTTAAGTGAGGTTGGGTTAAGTTAGGTTGGGGTGGGGTGGGGTAGGTATGAATAGGGAGAGTTGTGGTAGGTTTAGTATCTTTGGGTTATGTAGGGTTACGTTAAGTTGTGTTGGGTTAGGCCTGAATCACAATGCGCAGTCAGCAGTCGACTGCTGGCAGTCGGCAGTCGAATACAATTCACAATGTGCAGTCCAGCAGTCATTATGTTTTTGCATTATTTTTAAAAACTGCTATTTATTAATCGGTAATGTTTCGAACATATTGTTTTTAAATTTGTAGAATTGCTTAATTTGCTTTTAGAACCATATAAAATCTCTTAAAACAATATTTGTTTACATCACGTGATTACGAGAGTAACGCCTGATTGGTTGGAATTTTTCGGCAGTCGGCAGTCAAGCAGTCAGAGATAAAGTTCGCCATCTCCGACTGCTGAGCTGCGGACTGCTCGACTGCGGACTGCATATTATGAATACACACATCTTAATGTACATATTAATCTCTGACATCCGACTGCTGACTGCCGACTGCGCGTTGTGAATAGGGCCTTAGGTTGGGAAATGTTATGTAGTGTTGGGGTAGTTTGGCTTAGGTCTTGCAGGATTAGGTTATGTTAGGTACAGTTAGGTTGGAGTAGGTTAAGTTAGTTTAGATCACGGTCGTAGAAGTACAGGTCTGTACACTCGCCTATCTAACAATGTATTTTGATTGACCCCCTTGTTGTTTGGCAGTAGTTCACCAAGTTACCGAGAATATTGTGTTTTATTGGCGCTGCAGTTAGGGCAGTCGGACTCGAACTCCGCCCACTTTTTTCCATTGTTAAATTTATAAAGTTAATAAAGATTGCTGGAGCCCTTTCTTAAATTTGTGAGCGAAGAAAGTATTTTATAAATTGATAAAAAAATACGTTTTGATAAATTGTTTATCTTAGCGGAAAGGAAGTGGGCGGAGTTTAGTCCGACCGCCCTAACTGAAGCGCCAACAAAACACAATGTTCTCGGTAACTTGGTGAACTACAGCCAAACAACAAGGGGGTCAAATATCCAGGCGAGTGTCCAGACCTGTTCTTCTACGGCCGTGGTTTAGATTAGGTTTGGTTGGGTAGGGTTAGGTTAAGTAGGCTTTAGTTATATAGTATGATCATTGAACAATTCCTGAAATGGGTTCGTAATACAAACAGAACAGTTTTTTTGGATATACGACATAGCGGGCGAACATTACCGTATTGCATATATGACTACACTCCTTTCAGGAATTGTCTGTACGTTTCATTTTATGTATGTTGACTACAGCTTACTGGCTTGTAGTCCTATTTTTTGTTTTGTTTTAATAGCGGGTTTTCTGCAATACCACAACATTTGTCTGCAATGGCGTAGCCTATGTCCAAAAAACTGTTCTGTTTTTAGATAGTTTTGGTAGGATAAAGTTGGTGCAAGTTAGTGCATGCAACACAGTGCAGGAAAATACAATTTAGTACAAGAAAGTGTAACTCAGTGCTGGCCAGTACAGATCAGTGCAGGTTAGACTTAAGTTGGGGTAAGTGATGTAAGAGAAGGAATGGATACAGTAACGAATAACGTTGGGTAACATACGGGTTAGGTTATATATGGATTAAGTTAGGTAAGTAGGGTTATGTTAAGTAGGGTAAGTTAATTAGGGTTAGGTTAGATATTAGGCTAGTTTACATCAGGGTTGGGTTTGATTAGGTAGAGTTTTGCTTAGGTTATGGTTAGAGGCCCGGATATTTCGCGGGTTCAACGCCCAGCAGGCTAGACTCAACAGTCCTGTGTGCACTGTCCTCAGCTATATTTGTTCATTGGCTGCTGCTCCAGTGAGTGAGGATTTGAACATTTGACGATGTAGCGCAGGAGTCCGTGAGCGTTTTTACGCGTGTCCGCCATTGGTTCAGAGTCCGCAAGGTCACGTTTAATAAACAATGACCCGATCGAAATAGTTTCCAACATGTACATGACAGAACTCCAACCTCTCCTCAGTTGAATCCGCGAAATTTCCGGGGCTCTAGTTATGGTATGTTTGTGTCAGGTTAGGTAGGGTTGTATTAGGTTAGACTGTGTTAGTTACATTTGGTAACATTGGTCATCTGGCAGTGTAACTTAGGCAATTTAAACATTAGCTTTAATTGTTTGTAATTGTTTATTATTTTTTGTAAATTAACGGACAATTGAAGTCTTGTATTAAAACTATTTGAACCTAATAGTAACTTTTGAAAATGTCTTCACTCAACACAAATACAAATAATTTTGAGTAGACAATGTTACCCTACAAAATCAAAGTAACCCCGGTTACTGGTTTAAGAGGACTCAGTATCTGCCCTTCAAAAGAGTTGCAGTTGGTTACAGTTTTTTTTGTGATAATTTGTATATCCACGAAAAGAACAGAAACTCCAAACTACGTCGCTTTAGTTTATAAAATTTGGCACGTTTGTTAGAAACATCAATTTCGGGCCACCAAAACGGCAAAAAATTGCTTTTCTCGACTGCAGTGTGTGGAAACAACAGGATTCTAGTCAGTAAGCGAGAGATTTTAGTCAGCGAGTAACATCGAGGTCTCCAGTGTTCGTGAGGGGTGACATGAGGTGAGTATGGCGCAGCGTCGTAATGATAGGGCTGACCGGGGGGGGGGGGGATATCCTCGAGAGGACCCGCCGACCAACGGCGTTGTCCGGCATGGTTTCCGCCGGGAATCGAACCCGGATACCTTGGTGGGAGGCGAATGATCTGACCATTCGGCCACCGCGGCCCCAACCGGATTCGAAAAACCCAAGTATAGTAACGAGCGTTAGACTTTGAACTATGCAGCCCACAAATAAAGTAATGTGGTCACCGCTTACATTCCTATAGGGTAAAGGATAATAGTAAAGCACTGCACCCCAGCTGAGTTAACTTGAGCGGAGAGGCGATAATGCATTATATACGTCGGTCAACAGCGTCCTTACCGCTCCTACCTCACACACACAAATACACTATATACAGGAAGGCCCCATAAGGGTGTTCGAAAAAAGTGTGCCTTATTGCAGGAACAGGTCATACAAACCAAAAGAAAGAAACAATGTCTAATAAACTTAACCCCTAAGTTGCACCTTTTAAGAGGCATGTACACTTTGTGAATATTACAATAGGAGGGTCCATTGTGGTTTCCCTCGTAATGAAATACGTGCCATATGTTGGAAAGAGATAGTACACATCAAAACAAGATACGAATATCTGACAAACATGATCTGTAAAATGCATCCCCTTAAGAGGCATGTACACTTTGTGAAAATTACAATAGTAGACATTGTTTCTTTCTTTTGGTGTGGTTGTTGACCTGTTCCTGCAATAGGGCACACTTTTTTCCGAACATCCTGTATGTATATAAATATACATATATTTATTTATTTATGTGTGTGCGTGTGTGTGCGCGTGTGTGTACATCCACTAGGCGTTATTTACATAATTTTTGTTATTTTACTGCTAAATTATAAGAACTGTCGTAATGGCCGTTTCCAAATTTTTAAGGAAACATCTGTACCCTCGAATCCCCACGGCCTTTCACAAATGATTCCTTTAGTTGAAAGGTTGCATTCAAGGATTTGTCTGCTTTGGAATTATTTTAGTTCTATAACTGTATATGATAAAGTTGGCAAATTACATTAAAGATTTTCATGTTGTTTAAATATTGTTGCAGTTATACGTATATAAAAATATAACACGTCATATTTACTTTTATTTAATAAATATTAATTTGGTTAAATGAAATACAGGTCACATTTTTAACCTACAATTCTGTTCCAGAGAGACAAGAGGGGTAGGTCAAAATTGTTATTTTGTAATGGATTGAAAATTAATATTTTTGTATTGTAGCAA
The DNA here is from genome assembly GCA_003012365.1 of Medauroidea extradentata. Classification (NCBI taxonomy): domain Eukaryota; kingdom Metazoa; phylum Arthropoda; class Insecta; order Phasmatodea; family Phasmatidae; genus Medauroidea; species Medauroidea extradentata. The sequence goes on from PNEQ01104218.1 coordinate 5,925, forward strand.
CAGGAAATCATTATTTAAAAATACTCATGAGTTAAGTTTAACCTTGTAAAAGTTAGACAAAATACAAAAATATTATGTTTAATAAAATCGTTGGCGTTTATGGACTACCCCTTCTGCTTCTCCGGCAGACAAATGTTACAACATAACTACGCAGTTATGTAAATATTTATATCAAAAATAGTTTCTTGCATTTATATTTGTACTTCAATTTTTATTCTTATTAATTACACTTCAAAATATAAATAATGAGTCTAACAAGCAAATTACGAATGAACTGTATAGTAAAACGGGTGCGAGATGAAGAAACACATCAAGGGATGCGAACCACATAGCATTTGTCACGGGATGTGTGGAGGGGTGCACTGTCGTCCATTATAGGGCGGTTATACAGAACAACTTGCCGAAGTAAGGTTAGTGTAAGTTTGCACAGTCACGTAACCAGATTTTGTCGATCGCCAGAGGTTAGCTGTGTTTTGATCACGGTATAAAACGGCAGAGTCTGATCACTCGCTTTGTAAAACTGGAAGGTAAATGTCGAAAAAAAGGTTCTTCACGAGATGGGCGCACAAGCACTGTGTATTTTGTGCTCCTAAATTTATACATGGAATACTATGTTTTTACATACACAGGCGAAAAAGTAAATATGGCGGGAATCTAAATTAAGCCTACGTATTTCACACACTTTTGAATTTTTTACTAAATGCGACAAAAGTACGGAATGCATATCTAACTCGTTAACTTTACTTATATTTTACGTCTATATAATATTAAATTATTTGTAAGATAGTAAATAATATCAAATTTGACGTATATTATGTACTACTATATATACTAGTATTTGTTATATAACTACTTTACTAAATGCGACGAGGGCAGTATGTATGTACGTTCGTGTGTATACATATATATATATATATATATATATATATATATAAATTGTGCGAGTGTGTGGTAGAGGGGATGTATGTGTATTCGCTTCGTGTTGTTTCGTCGCTATTTCTAACTTTGTAAGTTTTTTTATTTATAAACAACGGGCCTCAATGAGCCAAAGGTTCTTGCAAAAGAGGCAATATGTACATTACAAATTTGCTGGCTAAGTCATGGGCATGAGTTGTACAGTTGTAGTCTATACTTATTTGATAATAATCTGAAATAAAAACTAACATTTACATACAACAACAAAAAAAGAAGGAAGAGAGTAAAAAACCTAAATTGATTACGTACCACTACGTGTACAAAACACTGTGGTAAATGAAGTCTCCTTGATGAAATAAGTGTCATTATTTTATAAATGTATTTATAAACATTTTTTAAAGGTTAATAATATATAAATGTTTGCACCCAACTTATACAATTTTCTGACTACTTGCAATCATTTAAATGTATTTTTGAAAACTTGAAATTGTTTGTTATATATATGTATAATAACTTTTATTTGCTTTGTTTTTTATGTATTTGTGTCAGTCTTGAAATTTGAAGTATTTGTAACTAGTTATAACCTATCTATTCTGATGTATTTATTATGACAACTTCACTCTAGTAAGCGCTAGAAATACGAGAGGTTACGTAAATAAATAAATAAAAATAGAACGCATCATAATCAGTTTACATTTTGAGCGCTCAAGCTGACGTTTTTGACCTTCCCAGACTAACCTCGTGACTTTTTATAACCGCCCTATAATGCATATTTCAGGGATTCCTGAGTTTCAACTGTGATAGACCTAATTGTTCTTCATTAAAATTTCTAATCATTCTCTTTTTACTTACGTTAACGTGATACGAATTACTTACAATAACTCAAGTTTTATTTTCCTCGAAATTCTCTTCCTTCCACTCCACAATTTTTTTTTTCGCTCGTCTTGCGTTACTGAGGACGTAGATCCTGCACAGAACCTGTTCGAACAGCACGCGATCTGTTGAGAAAGCGCTGAACATCCAGGACGTGGCCATTCGTTACGTCTGAACAATCCCTGCCTTTGTTTGCAGTAAAAACTTCATGTTTCGTAAAATATTTTATTTACTTCTTCAAGGAATGCTATGAAAAAAATCACGAACATCGACAGTTATAACGCGGACTAAGTTACGTAACGATTTTACAAAATAATGCCTACAACGGCCACAAAAAGAAATATTTTCACCGGCCGGCGACGTAGTGCCATAAGAAAAGCATTGGGAGGAGTAGTTTCGTTTCGATTATAAATGTTTTTAGGGTAACCGTAAAGTCCAGAGTCATTTATATAAATGAACGTATAAAGATAATACTAGACTACGTATAACAAAGTTACGAAGATATTTTACGATATAGGCCCGGGTTTGGGTTTTAAAAATTATTTTTCAAGAACTGTAGAAACTCGCACCCTAGCCCTTAAAATTAAGATCCCTTGACGATACGAAGATCTCGTGGTCTAGTAGTTAGGACGTCTGATATATAAGCGTAGGGTTGTGGGTTTGATCCCACTCACATCCGTGGAATTTTCATCATCGTAAAATGCGTCACTTAGTTACAAATAGGAAGTAGGTAAAACAGTTAAGATGGTATCTGGGTAGTTGATTAGGAAAAAAAAAATATTTTAAATGAATTATTTAGACGTATAATTACACAGACAAATACAATTTATTTTACTAATTCGTTGTGCATGTAATTTGAGCTTAAAGTAATGTACAAAAAAATATTACAATGAGTAGATTATTTGACATTGTTACCAGGATATTTTTCCGTTGACACATCAGGTATAAAATTACCACGACATTATAAGTGTGAAATTACACAAATGTATTCAGCGTAGGTTAACATCATCACTGTGCATGAATTTTTCTAGTCCCAAGCTGTGTAAATTTACGCATTCGCTGAGGTATTTTTCCTAGCAATACATTCTGTGCAAAATTACAATTCTTATGTCACTGTTTTTTTATAATATACGTCAAAATAAATAAACCCACACAACGTACTGAAACAACAAGCTCTCTGTATGTGTATTTGGACATCTACAGTTGCTGAAAATACAAACACATCGTATAGTTACATAACCAATGTATGGTTAGTTTGAAACTGTAACCTTGTTTATTTATTATTCCCGTGGTGTAAAATTACCTAAGAGATGTCAAGTAATTTTACGCTCTCACTAAGTGGCACTTTGTGCTGCCACATACATTCTGTGTAAAATTACAAATCCTACGTCGCTCTTTTTTACAACCTACGTGTACATAAATAAACTTGCACAATATAGTGAAATTACAATAACTCTGTAACTGTGTTCTTACGTGAACGTTAACTTAACTTACGCAAAAATAGCTGTAAAATTTCAACAAAAATGTAGGGTTATTTTTAAGTTTTGTTCGTGTTTTCTTATTATCCCGTACGGTAAAGTTATCAGTCGGAGGTTAGGTTATTATACCCTCACACTAAGTGGCAATTCGTGCTGCCACATTCATTCTGTGTAAAATTACGCAAGATTTTTTTAGAGTGAAGGTACAGTGGGAGAAAACGTCAAAATTAAATCAATGGAATAAAAACTTCACATAAATATATAGTCATAGGTGTGAGCCACTTCCGTCGACCTAGGTTAAATTAAAATGTATTTCAATACTTGCTATTGGAAGCGAAGATTTCACTGGAACTAAACTTGTTACGATCTTCCCTGATTCTTAATAGCTATTACTAGATACACTGGAAAATCGCAAAAATATTTGGCATAGTCTCCAATAAACTGTAGTACCTCAATCGTGACACGTGCGAACAGTTTTCTGGCAAACCACATACGTTTTGCGTTACAACTGTTCAGTTATAATTGGGTCTGTTGAAGAGGGACACGGTGCTTCATATAAACGATAGCCAATATAAGTGCAAAACCTTCCGTGTTATACATAGTATGTTGGAGCCTAGCAAACAATCAACTTTTCCTGCGATTTACCAGTGTCTCTAGAGAGGCACGATTATTTCGTGTATTCATCTGGTAGCAGCATAGACTTCTCAGTCCTATACACGCACTGGCTAAAGTCGAATATTCACTGGCTTCTAATCGTACACGCAGGTGCCACGTGTATTCGCAACAATTTATTTCCTTGGTAATTTTACTGGTTGCAGTCGTCAAATGTGTATCAGATTAACTGTCGTACGATCACAGTAATGACAGTGAAGTATACATCATTAACGTTCAACCTGACCTAGAATCAATGCGCGAAATACTCGTGCCTCTACCTATTACCTCATTCCATAAGTTGTTTCAAACGATTTTTCTTCTGTTCTGCTGTTGGTTGCTTCGAGAAAAACAATCCGTGTTTAAATAACTGCTGATATTTAATTCAACATTTTGGTTACGTTAAATCAAGAAAACCGCGATCTTGTACAAGAACAAAAATACTGTATTAAGTTTATTGAAGTATGTAAGAAGTCACCAGGTCTTATGGTGATAAACATCACATTTTAAGTTCTTTGTTGAGGTTAGAAAATTCATTGATTTCATTCGCTAGTTCGTTCACATCTTAAATCAATGAAACCTGGCTTCCGAATGTGTTCAAGGTAAACCTTATTGAGACTGTTCGAGTAGACCTACTTACTACCTACCTTGGCAGAGATAGATAGGATAAAAAACGAGGTTGTCTCCAGAGACGAATGTAGTGGACCATTGTGTTGGCACTATGGAAGGGAAACAGTTGTAGCCCGGAATGTTCCAAAAAGTCCCGAAAAAATTTAATAACTGTGACCGGACTAGGAAACTAAACCGTGTCCATTTGATTGCAAATCGTTTCTTCATATTAGGAACCAAGAATGTGAAAGTCTGCAGTCTTAGGCAGTCCAATTGTTACGTACTTTAAAATTATCGCAGAAAAAAGTTTGCAATGGAAATGTAATATGTATATGAAACAGTGATGCCATTATAGAATAAAATATTTTTTATTAATGTGCTCTTGTAAATTACACATTTTTTTACATATTCTACCAATTATAGTTAAGGGTGCCACACTTACGTAAGATTAATCGCATATTTGACTATGCCAAAACATGCCATATAACTTGGCAGTCTAAAACAAAATTATTTAAAAATTATAAAATGTTTTACATCTGTACTATTGAAAAAATACTATTTATGAACACGTCGTTTCGGAAGTCAGCATTACACTTTAATAAATGCATTGCATTACTAATCTGTAGAAGTACGTCTATTTCGCAAATACATTCCAGGCCAGGTTGAACGCCAATATGTATACCTCATAATCACGTGTGTGATTACCTGGCGGCTGTCACGAAACGCATTTGACTACTGCAAGCCAGTAGTAAATAAGGAAATAATTCATAGGACTATCGCGTGCTACCAGCCTGTACAGTTGTAAGCCAATGAATAATCGACTGTGCCCAGTGCATGTATAGGACTGAGAAATCTAGGCTACTGTCAGATGAATCCGCGAAATTGACGTACCTCTACTCATCTGTCATAGAAGTAGTATTATTATTCAAATCATTGCTGACTGTAAAAAAAAGTTATCGAATACCAAAATAAGAGCAAAAATATAATGAATACATTATTGCTTCTTGTTCATCCATAGAGCAGTTCAGTTTTGATATGTCTGAGCGAATGGAATAAAAACGTACGCGCGTGATTTCGAACGACTTGTATGGAAATACTTCTTAGAGTTCTAATTGAAACCGTTGTTTTTATTTATAATTGTTCCTTTATTAGTATTTGCAGAGAAATAGTTAAGTTTCTCAGACACGTCGATGACTTGATAAAGATAAAAATAGTCACTTAAAGGTGTTGTATGTCCACAGAACTGAGCCCGGTGCAGAATCTTACAGCAGTTTATGTAAGATCCAGAGAAATCCATGTGGGTTGGTCTGTGCCTCTTGAAGAGAACCTGCCATGTGTTCAAGGATACCAGATATGCTGGTCTTCAGACAGCGATTTTGGTACCTGCGTATACAACTACAACTCCAACATTACTAAATACTCCATCATTGACCTTAGTAGTTGCTTGGAATATAGTGTCAGCGTGGTTATCCTGGGAAAGAATGTTGCAAATTTGGGAGCTGCATATATAACTGCAACTACTGGTAAGTTTTCAACAATGTTAATTATCCTTATAAACTGGAGCCAGGCGCGTATTTACGGGAGGGCCTCTATGAGCGGGCACCACCCACTCTATGGATAGCCCTAAGTTATTTAATTTAAATCTAAATGAATTAGGAACGAGCATTATATAACATGTTATTATGTTTCATTGCCATTTGTGTAGAGTATAATAGTACACCAACGTAAACTGGTAAGAGGGTTGGTTTTATGTCTTGTAGACAGCGAGGTCATAACTAAGGAAAAGAAACCAATGTTATTTCATTATGCTATATTTATTTTTCCCCCTTACTTTTGTTTACAGATAATGGTCGTTTAGAATCGCCGTCTACGCACTTTTAGAATCGTTGCCTTAATCCTCACTCGTGTTTGAACGTTTTAAAACCTAAACGCTCGCGAGAAAATTACTTTTTAATTACATATTTTGTTTGTTTACATCATTTAAATTTTAACCCTTAAAAATAACTAACTCATGTTGATAATTTTTAAATGCATATTTTATCATACGCGATTTATAATTCAGGACCTGAACAATTCAAGTTTTCATTTGGGTACAAATTAGAATTCCAAACACCGCAGGTTCCTGTCACATTCGCATTTGGCCCTAAATTCAATTGACACCTTGTGAAAGGTAATTAGCATATATCGAAGAAGCAACTAAATTCACGTCCAACCATGTCTTTACTGTGTCATAGAGCACCCAATGAGCTGCTGCTGTCTCTAAGTGCACATATATATTCTTGGAGGATAGCCTACAGGTTAGTGAAGTCGCGAATTTTTCCTATCTCAAAGGTATAGCTAAAACAAAACCAATTATATCCTCGTGCCAAATAAATTAATTAAATTATGTATATTTGCATTTTAGCAAGAAATATTTTTAGGTATGATGAAATATTCTCGGATAAATATTTCCGGCAATTTTGACACGGTAGGAGACTTAAATTTTTGAGTACTGAAATAATATTTAAATACGTTTTTTGTTCAAAAGTATTGACATTTTTGAACAGCTTATCGTATTAGCACTTCAATTAACCAGAACGTCGGAAGGTAAATATGTTGTTTTATGCGATAACCCCATACAAAATGTTTTTAAATTTTGAATAATAGCCATACGTAAATCATACATGACTTACGGAGAAATTTTATTTGCAGCACATAGGAAGGTCACACGTGATTCAACACGCATGTTTAACTGAGTGTACCGAAAATTAGTTCAGGACATTAGAGGTTCTCTCGGTGTCGGATGGGGTCTATGTCAGTTCTACGACTCGTCTCTTCCCCGAACGTTTTTTTTCCTCTCCCCACTACGCTGGGGGTTGTACGAGGGGGTGTTGCGGGCGGTGACACATGATGGAAGCTGTGACCAATAGGGAGGTTGTTTCTTTTTTCTTTTCTTTGACGATGCGCGCGCACTCATATACACTGTCGCGGAGAGGTGGAAACGA
>PNEQ01104219.1:0-13434 GCA_003012365.1 Medauroidea extradentata
TACCGAGAATATTGTGTTTTGTTGGCGCTGATGTTACGGCGGTCGGACTAAACTCCGCCCACTTCCTTTCCACTAAGATAAACAATTTATCAAAACGTATTTTTTATCAATTTATTAAACACTTTCTTCGCTCACAAATTTAAGAAAAGGTTCCAGCAATCTTTACTTACTTTATAAATTTAACAATGGAAAAAGGTGGACGGAGTTTGAGTCCGACCGCCCGGAAAACAGCGCCAAAAAGTACGACAATCTCGGTAACTTGACGAACTACAGCCAAACAACAAGGGGGTCAAGCAAAATACATTGGTAGATAGGCGAGTGTCCAGACCTGTTCTTCTACGACCGTGGTGTAGGCATATACACCATTCATCCGACTACAATGAATCTTCGTTATGCATGCACCCGTGAAGGTATCTGACAAAAAAAATTACCGGGAACAGGTTGAAAATTACCAGGGAACAAGTTGGATCAGAACGGGGGTCGCAAAATAGAAAATTACGCGAACGAATTCACGGGTATATCCAGTGATTTTACAGTTTTGCAACCTGCTATATATCAAATGAAAATGTGTTTTTTTTTTATTTTCAAATTAACCATTATATTCTCTTATCGTTTTATATGCACAGAGATACGGTCTTGTGGCGTTGTTATGTGTAATTGATGTAACTGACGAGGATACGATGTTCGTGTAAAAGTCAAATTTATAAATAAGGGGAAATGTGGAGTACCCCAAATAACAGATTTAATTCCTCTTCGTGTCAAAAGCATCAAAGTTTCAAGAATGTATTTTGGATATTAGAGACAGGAATCCAAACTCCTGCTCTCGCTGAGGCACGATTTAAATCCTCCCCCTATTTCCTGGCCGCTAGGACGGAGGAAGTGGAAGGATAAAAAACTGCGCGCGCATTAAAGAAACGACGAAGGGAAGGGCCATAAACAGGAGCAAACTTTCAGCAGTCATGAATACCAAGAAGTGACGCCAGCCGCCGAGTTTAATAACGGTGATGGATCACCGACTGCTCGCGGGGATGACGTCTGTCGAACGCGTTTCACCCGGAGTTAACCCGCTACGCCGGGAGTAATGATTATGGAGCGACATGGCGGGGAGAAACCCGCCCGTCACCGCGCGATTGGTCCTGGCATCGACACCATCCATCAAACACGCGGCTAGGGAGAAGAGCACTCCGCAGGAGTAGCAGAAATCACGATCCGCAAGAATGCACAAGTGAGTTAATCGGGCGAGGTGGTCTCGCATTCAGGAGGTGCCGGGTTCAACCCCTACACAGGCCATCACGAATTCGGTCATCCATCCCAGACAGAAATGCAAGCTTGTTTCAAGATTGCTGCAAGTTTTCCATGACAAGCATGCAAGCTTGCAGCAAGCTTACATGAAAAATGTGCAAGCTTGAATCAAGCTTCCTAGTTACCACAGAACAAGCTTGCGGCAAGCCTGACGCGACATGCTTACCAGCATTTATACGATACCTGAGAAGAAAAATTTTCCTGAATCCTAAAAACTAGCAGGAACACTGCGCGAAATAAATAAGCATAACGTGAATACAATTAAAATTAACATAACCCAACTTCGCCACGTGGCATGACAATTTGCGAAACAATCAACACAACTCGGCGGAAATGGCGGAGGCGGATGTAATCGTCGTATACCAACGAGCTAATTCCTACTAGACTTGCTCATCAGGCTTGCCACAACCTTGCTGCAAGTTTGCATAGTTATTAGAAAGACCTCTACCAGTGCCCGGAAGAAATAAGCTTGCATGCTGTCTTGGATGGTTTTCCGAAATCGCCTCTGGCAATATACTTGTGTAGTTCCTTAATGGAGACTGTTAGATAATTTTATTGTAATTTCAGTTTTTTATCCATAACATTTATTCTAATTCCTTTATCAAAATGTCCTCTTCGACAAAGCATAGGATATATTCTTCGTAAACTACTTGACATAAAAAATAATGGAATCCTTAATTATTTTGCCATGCAGAATCATTGCAAGCGAATTATAGGTTAAATTTCAAGAATTCTGAAAATGGTGGTAACTTTCTTCATTAACTGGAATTAAAAAAAAAAAAAAAAAGAAATTTGTAGTGTCTTTAAATCTTTTAACGTTATATCTAATTTGGGTGTCAATTATTTCATTTAAGGAAGTCAGTTGTTTTTTGTTATTCGTATGTTCCCGTAACTTTCTATTTTGACAATGGCATGCCGCTATGAGAAGACAATGCGAGAGCTAAAAAAAAAAATGTTACAAGTGGAAAATATAGTCACAAGTAAGGTCTACAAAACTAACAGTATGTTGTAGAAAATCAAGATTATATATATATATATATATATATATATATATATATATATATATATATATATATATATATATATATATACCACTTTAAATACCTTAAGTATGATTAGTAAGTACCTGATTATTTATGTGCTCGTTTTGGGAAAAACCTTTTATGACTGATTTATCTTTAAAAACTCAAATATTAATATATGTTTCAACAAATTATTTGTCTATTTTTGCATAAACCATATTAATTTCTACGATGAAAAAGTTTTAGAGGGGTTTTCTCGCTGAGTTCATTAGAAGAATTTTAATAGTGTAGGTATTTATTTTTCTGGAAAATAATATATTTACTTTATTATTTTTAAGTGTTAAATCAAAAATCTAGGACAAATCAATTAAATAGTACAAATTTATACATAACAGTATAGCTTAAAATAAACTCTAGATCAAAAATTAAAGACATTTTCTAAACTGACAAACTTCAGTTCTGAAAATTAAGAAGTTCATTTAAAAACATCAATTTTTTTTTTCGTGGAAAATATATTTCAGCATTTATGTGTTTGCCAGACAAAATCGCTAAAATTAAATGTGATCTGTAGAGCCACGATTATATGGTGAAAAGATTTTTGCAACATTTGGTTTCGATGCGTCATGTGCACGTCTACAGCTCTGCTACATCGCGTGTAGTTGGATAATTTTACTCTCACTTGCATTGGCAAATTATAGACGTAAGGAGTCACAATAATCTTATTATGATTGGTGCAGTCAAATGAAAAACGTGCCTAACAAAGACACGCTGCCAATAACCTTGAAACAGAACTGCAGATGTGCACGAGAGACACTGAAACAAAGTGGGGCAAAAATCTTTTCGCGACAAAATCGTGTCCCTAGTGATCTGTATGAAGTTCAGTTCCATTTCCTTGTGGACGAGCATGTCGGCATAGCAGTCGTGCTTTGAAGAAAGACACGTACACTGTAAAAAAAACTTCCAAAAATGTTTAGGAAGTTATTATCCCAGACGCAGTATGGGACAGTTACTATACTATCGCCTTGTAAATATGCAAACTTTTGCAGTTGTTACAATACAAGTCTGGTAACGTCAGTATACATTTCACTGTTTCATAAATAGGTTTTGGAGTGCTACCATGGATGTCTGTAAACTATTATACCATACCTACTTTCTCAGCTCTTCTATACGCACGTCTGGTAAATTTACAAATTATTTTTTAGAGTGTAAAGATAAAGATTTAACACAAATTCCAAGCTCCATCTGACCGTAATTGATAACATACAAACTTCTGTTTCATAGACACCAGCTTCGGATCATTGTCGTGTCTATAGGCTACTTTTTTTTTAACTTCAAAACGAAATTCAATGTACTGTCGTAAAATGTTCCGTAATGTGAAATAAATCTTGCACTTTGAGGAAACACCGTAAGAAAGTTAAAATAATTCGATTTTGAGTAAAGTTTCTGACGTACGTATTTGCATAATTACATCCAAGGTAATCATGTTAGACAAAACAAATGTAAACTAGCTAAGATGAAATGCAGTCAGAACATTACAAAAAATAAAAGAACGTTATACATCTTATAAGGATTCGTGCATTTGTATTGTATGTGTAGGGTCAAACTACCGCTAACATGGGCTAACATTCCTAGTTAAATTTTTCAGATCTGGTTTTTTTGGATGAGAGCGATACTTTATGTCCACGGTTTTATCTTAATCAGTCACATAGAAGATTTTCAAGCTAAATTAATTTGAATTAAGGGCTTGTTCCCGAGTTTTTTTTCAGACTGGTGCCAATAACTCAAATATTTTTTAACCAAAATTTTGAAAAAAATTTAGTAAATGTGCAAACACACGATGCACAATACTGTGGACGCGTTTTTTTTTTAATTATGTACCATTCGCCAGCAAAAAAATAATTTTCTTCATTTTTGATTATTTTCACGACGAAAAACGTGGTACTTTGGGTAATGAACTCTGAAAATCCGTACAGTATAATTCTACAAAAAAATTCAGCTACAAATTATAGCATGTAAGTGTCAAAACTGTGCAGCGTAATTTAGATATGATTGTTAGGTAGCAATAAAAAAAATATTTTCGTAATCACTGCAAAACTTCGTAACACGGCCTTAAAGCCATGCTCTCTATTTTCTATTTTTTTTGGCGACATCAATTTTTTACGTCTAAAGCAGAGCAGATATCAAAAATCTGTCTGGCTGTTATGTTCATGTCGGCGGATTTTTTCGATGCATGAAATGTTACTTATTTTGCTAATGATATAATTAAAGAAATTCTGGTCAATTGACAATTAGCCTAAACTATATAATACCTTGCATTAATAAATATATCTTTTACGACAAACACTATTTCAAACCAAATCGCCAGACAAATTTTTGATATCGGCTCTTATTTAAGTTTAAAAAAATAATTACCGCAAAAGCAGAAGAAACTAAAGAGGCATGCCTATTAGGATCAACACATTTCGCTTCCCATATCGACACTTTTTTTTTTTCACTGCATTTAACGAATTGTGTTTCATTGGAAATAACTTTCAGTGTGGGTAAAAACTACTATTCAGAACCTGTAGTTTTGAAATGCTTTAAGAAGGCACGACACATAATTCAGAACTAAAAACACCAGTTAAAAAATTATAGGTTTCTCGAAGCAAATTCGTAAAAATAAGAAATACTGCAACCGTAGACAAAAGTTTTGCCCGTTTTCCGAGCACAATTTTTTCACGAGTAACGCATTTCTGAAGAACAATCTCTAACGTCTAAATGTCGTAAATTTAACTGCTGTGCATGAGATCACAATTAACAAATACATCATTCACAGACACTGAAAAATGCGAATATATTCAACATATGACCTTTGAAAGAACTGTGCAATGGGAGTGCACGACTGGATTCAGTTTCTTGGACGTACTCCATTGCAAATTGGACGACTGTCAAAGAAAACTAAACAAATAAAAGAAAACCATAAAATAAGCAGAGTATGCTTTAGTCAGCAAGATACATACACAACATGAAATTCCAAAATGGAATCGGGTCAGCCTCCTCATCAGCCGCACTCGTGTTCCTGAACCCTGTGTGTCTACCTGATGACGGGAACAGATTCCAGTTCCCGAAACGTCGTATCGCTGTCTGTCTGGAAAACTACTGTGTTTTGTTTCGTCTCTTCACTGTGGCGTTTGTCTTTTCTGTATATGTCTGTTATCTGTTGCGTTTTGTCTCGTCTATTTGTTGTGTCTTTTTTATTATTGTTCTGTTTGTGTCTGATACCTACTGTGTTTTTGTATCGTCTCATTGTTGTGTCGCATGTCACTTGGTTTTTTATTTTATTTGTTATTATTTTCATTTATTATCTGTTTGTTCCTTGTTTCTATTTGACCCAATTCCATTTTGGAATTTCTTGTTGTGTATGTATCTTACTGACAAAAGCATACTCTGCTTATATTATGGTTTTCTTTTATTTGTTTAGTTTTCTTTGACAGTCGTTCAATTTGCAATGGAGTACGTCCAAGAAACTGAATCCAGTCATATTCAACATAATCTCCAATAAACTGTAGTATCTCAATCGTGACACGTGTGAACAGTTTTCTGGCAAATCACACATGTTCTGTGTTAAAACTGTACAGTTATAATTGGGTCTGTTGAAGAGGGTCACAGTGCTTCATATAAACTATAGCCAATATAGGTTCAAAACTTTCAGTGCTACACATAGCATGTTGGAGCCTAGTAAACAATCAACTAATTCAGCGATGTACCAGTGTCTCTAATAATTCGGGGTATATATTTGCTGGTAAAGTTGGCAAATAGCATTAGCTAGGATTGCTGTCGTATACTTTCCCACACTGACGTCCAAAACCTCATAGATTTAAATTAGTTTTTTCAATGTTTATCTACCGCTAGAACCTCGAGTTTGTCGCGAAAAATATTTTTGCAAAATTTCGTTTTATTGCTTTACTAGCACATTGGCAGCCCTGATCATGGCTGTTGGCTGGGTTTAGGTTAATGCTACTACAGGTTAGAAAGATCAATGTTATAAGTTTGACACAGGGAATATTTCTGCCACTTGAGCGCTGGTATCGCTAGTGCACCAAACTGACCAATCACAGAGCTTTCCTGAATTTTAAGTTTCATTAAGAGGGCGTGGTACATAATTCAACGCTAAAAGCATTAATCTATAACCATAGGTTTCTTGAAGAATAGTTGGCGAAAATTAAACAATAGCAATCCTAGACGATAGTTATAGATAACGTTTTAAACAAAATGGTTTCCAGTGTTACGAACTTCTGAGGCACAATCTCTGACGCCGGAACCTCGTACATTTAACTGCGGCGCAAGAGATCATGCTTAACGAATGAGTAATTCTGGATAAATATTTACTCATAAAGTTGGCAAATACTATAATCTAGGATTGTCACTGAGTAATTTATCCATATTGGCTTCGAAAAAAGCGTAGAAATGAATTTATGTATTCAGCGTTTATTTATCTACCACGCACTCTTAAGTTGAAATTTTAAAACGCGAAAACGGTTTATTTTCAATTTAAAATTAAATTATATGATTAATATACTTTCCAAGTGTATTTAAATTTAATTTTAGTACGGTTTTGTATTTATCTGGTACGTTAGCGATAGCAGCTATACTAACGGCAGAAATTATCCCTGTGCCAAGCTCTCCCATAAGAAATCGTATTTTCTTTCTAACCTGTAGTAGAATTAACCTTAACTTGGTGTCTTTGTTCAAACACGTCTCTCGCTTGCAGTGACGTAACGAAAATGGTGGGCGGCAGGTGTTTTAACCCCCTAGCCACTGGTGACAAGTTTTATCTTCAGCTAATATATTAAAGTTTTGTATGATAAATCGAATTTATTTTACAATTTCCACTTTAAACCTTAAGTGTTTAAATTATAGCAAGAGAAATATATTTATTTGTACAAGCCAAGTTAACTTTAGTGAACCCCCACCCCCTTCCAATTCAAGGCGGTTAATCAAACTTTTGTATCCTCCCACTCCCTTACGGGCGCGATTCACCTCAGTTTTCGTCTTATTTTATTTTTATATTTGTACCAGATATTTTTTGCTTATTTTAGACATAAATTGTGACTAAATCTTCCTCTTAGGAAATTTTTGTACCTTTCATAGTTTTTGCGTAATGAGTCGCAAACCTCAAAATTGGCACTTTACGGTTTTATGTACGCCACTAAAACCAACTGACATACCAAACCGAAAAAATTCACAGTGTATAACAATGTTGTAGGCTATTAAATTACACATATAAACACAAAAATAAATAAATGTATGGCTACTGAGAATTTGACTGCACCAATCAGAATTAGATTATTATGACACCACACGGGTTGTTATGCGGCAATAGAACCCCAAGACAAATGAGAGTTAAAACAACCAATCACTGGCCATGAAGCAGAGCTACAGATGTGTACATAACGCGTTGAAACAAAAGGATACAGAAATAATTTCGCCATAAAGAAGTGGACCTATCTATCGTACACTGGCTCCAGTCGCCAGGTTCAATTAGTTCATTTTTCAATTTGTTGAAATTATAACACGAATAGTGTTGAATCTGCAAGTTCTGTTTACCTTGCGCTAATTAAGCTGTTGACATACATTTACGCCGCTATCAGTCAGGATTTTTTTATAGGCCTATTCATAATTTGACCGTGGTATGCATAAACAGACCAAGTGCCGACTGTAAGTCATGTTAAAAAAAAATCCCTTGCTTTGAAACAGTCTTACATAACGTACTATAATTATTTAGCCATTTGTCGTTTATAATGACTTTATATGACTAAAATGTTTTTTTCGTAATACTTTTACTAATATAAATAACTAGAGCCACGATTTTATGGCGAAAAGATTTTTGCAACATTTGGTTTCGATGTGTCATGTGCAAATCTGCGGCTCTGCCATATCGTCTGTGGTTGGATGATTTTACTCTCACTGGCCTTGGCAAATTACAGACCTACAGACACACAATAATCTTATTCTGATTGGTGCAGTCAAATGAGAAACGTGTCTGAACATAGACACGCTGCCAATAACCTTGAAACAGAACTGCCGATGTGCACGAGAGACACTGAAACAAAGTGGGACAAAAATCTTTTCGCGACAAAATCGTGGCCCTATAAATAACTTATGACTGAAAATGGGCGCTTGGACTGTTTATGAATTACAGCGTCCAATTTACCTGTTTGATTGCGACCTAATTATACGTTACCAGCTCAATCGTTATGTCTGTACTTAAGCGCGAAGCGAATAGAGTTTGCGTCATAACCTCCAATTTAAAATTTCTGCTCAGAAGTTAAAAAGCGAAAATAATTAAACTCATTGTATTGACAACAACCGAGCCGTAATCCTCCTCGACACAGATAGTAACTGGGTACCGCGCTCGCGTAGGCGTTTTTTATAGAAACGGCAAGCACGAAAAATTTCAAATTACATTTCACTGACGTCAGTCAACGCTTCTCGTGTGCAACGGTTGTTTTCCAGAACGTCTTGCTGGAACTTTGAAACACGGCAACTGTTACAGATGGACAAAGAGAACTCTACAGATGCAACTGTGTGTTTGTAAAAAAAAAAAAAATACCAATCCTTGGCGAAAGAATAAATGTTTCTCCAATCGGAATCTTACAGCGAAGAAATAATTCACACTGATAAGGGTCACGGGATACGCTAAGATGTGGGGTAAGCTAACCATTGCCGTGATACACTTTAATTTCAGTACAAAAAAAACATTGCGTGTTTCACAAAAATAGGAAAGATCTGTACATCGAGTTCACAATGTCGCCAACAGAGAGCAGGCATATATATTTTCGGAAATATGTAAACAATGTATCAAATATGAGATTACAATTTCAATTTTTAACATATTTATGTTACTGAAGTCCTAAGCCATAGAATCACGAAGCACGGTAGGTTTACCATACATAAAACAGAATCGAATTTTTTATATGTTTAAAGTTGTGTGTCATCATCTCTTCTGACCACATCAACTTACATTCTAAAAAATAATAAATTTTAAAGCTGTTTATGATACGGTTATTGGGAAATTTCGAGCCAGTAATAAACTTGTGTGTAAACCAGGGCGAGTCTACTCCTACACGAGTTAAAGTTAAGGCCATGATCTCCCGTTTATTTCAAACAATTCCGATTAACTCAAATATTTTTTTAACCAAATTCTTTGAAAAAATTTCAGACAGTGTAGAGTCATACGATACACAATTTTGCCAGACCGTTTTTTTTTTAAATAATGTACCGTTTGCGAGAAATAAAATTATTTTGCTTCATTTTGGCTTATTTTCACAACAAAATGTGTACTATTTCGGGGCCAAATATCTAAAAATCAGTTTGGTGTATAGCAACAGAAAAAATCATATAAATCCTTCGGTATATAAGTGTTAAAACTGCCAAAGGAATTTTTGATATATGTATTAATTTGCGTAACAAAAAATATTTTCGAAACCACTGCTGAACTAGAGATCGAGGCCTTAAACTTACCTGTCACTGACGCAGCCACATAACAAACAGCTGAGACACGAAAATATACAGTGCTGTAAGCATACACCGCTTCGCGATACAAAGGCTTCGAACGTACGTAGCTGTGAAATGTTACGACGGCAATACTATGTAAGGGATTGTAACTACTTGTGTACACCAAGTGTGTAGTTTGATGAGCTACACCCACTAGTTCGCTGCTCGGCATTGGCCAGTTGTTGTCAGGTGACAACTGAGACGTCAGCATCGTACACGCCGGCCCGCTCTTGCAGCGCTGTGAGCGCGAGGCAGTTGTCCAGGTGCTTACGGAAACGCATTGGGTCGGCAGTGCTGGTCACGTGATTTGATATACTTAGTCGTGAGTGCGTTGTAGATAAATAAACGCTGAAAACATCAATTTATTTCTACGCCTTTTTCGAAGCCAATATGGATAAAATACAATCATAGATAATGGTATTTGCCAACTTCATGAGTACATATTTATCCAGAATTACTAATTCGTTACGCGTTATCTCTTGCGCCGCAGTTAAATGCACGAGGTTCCGGCGTCAGAGATTGTGCCTCACAAATTCGCAACACTGGAAACAATTTTGTTTTAAACTTTGGCTAAAACTATTGTCTAGGATTGCTATTGTTTACCGTTCGCAAATTGGCTTCAATAAACCTACAGTTATAGATTAATGCTTTTAACGTTGAATTATGTACCACGCCCTCTTAACGAGCGGTCGTAAATCTGAAGAGTAGTTACTTGGCGGCATTTTAACAAATATATATAACAAAATCTGCAGAAGCTGTAATTTCAGACGTCGCCGATCTGGCAGTCCTATGTTATTAGACAAGGTTAAAACTGTGAAGAATATCCTTTTGTGCTGGTATAATATACTTATACAGCATTAAAATTTCGTACTAGCAATAATAATTTATTCCATACCTGAATTACGTACTCTGGCGACACTTTTACTTGATAAACTGCTCCAGACTTCTTGGTAAACAAAAATACTCGATACGACATCGTATTTTCCGTGAACGTGCATTCAAACCTCCTTACCACATATTTGTTCTATTATGTGCACATGCGGGAGTCTGTTTGTTTGCTTTTTACGCGCGCTTTCCTTTGTATGGTCTGCTGGCTGCTATCTATCCTGCTCTCGAGCAGGGTAGATCTACGGGATCCGGAGCCGGGATCGAGTTAAACATTTCGAGATCTCGAGGGCCGGTAGATCTTTATCGCAGGACGTTTCCGACCGATTTACTCGCTATGGAGTGGATCCGAAGCAGTTTTCGTAAGCGCCTTTAGTTAGACGCCCGCGGAGTAAGATGTGTTGTGCATGTCGGAATGGCAGTTGTTAGCGAGCAGTCTGCAGAGACAGACGTAGATGCGCTGTTCAGAGAGCACGAGTTAAGCAGCCAGCTGAGGCATGCGTAGTTATGTCAGTATGAGTAGAGCCGCGAGTCAGTAGAGTCGTACGTAGTCTATAGAGATATTTGCACGGGTCGCCGGAGTGCACACGTGATTACCCTACAGAGACACGTGACCCTTGTTGTAAAGTATACGGGACTGAAGTAGATTAATAAATGGGTGAGACACGCCCACCGTATCTTCATACGTTCTTGTTAATTGTGGCATCCGACAATCCCCTCGTTCAGGCCATCTAACATCTGGGGCCTAGAGATGACGAACTTAGGTGGCTTCGCCGCAGTGATCCTGAACCCGTGTAGCGCCTAAGACTTTACAATTAATTGTAATCATGTAGCCTATATGATAGCAAGGAATAAAAATGTCTGTAAAAGCCACAAATAAATGTCCTAATATTCAACCGGCTAAACATGTTTGGTGGTCTCGAAAAAAAAATTATTACCACTATTAAAAAGTTTTGGCCATCAAAAATAAATTTCGTCTGTCTACTGTATCACAAAATAATTGGGCAGGAAACATCTACAACCGGGCTGTTTTTTTTTTTTTTGTACATTGAGAATTTATCCCCTTTTCAATTCCTGCATGAATGAGTTTTTATCTCACGCAAATCAAAATTTATTGCTGCGCAACATTGTAACGGGTAAAATATGATATACGATATATTACGATATACGCTGTAAACTTATGTTATGTATATTTCTAGACTTCCGTGGACTTAACTCCTAAATTACCATGTCCCCATGTTTAATCCCTCGAATCCGTTAAGGGCGTTCAAGTGCGTTAAATCATACTTTCATATTTACATGATATATAGTTTAAGTTTTGTGGACGATACTTGTGAGTGTAGGTTCCTCTTACGACTCGATTAGTTTCTTCATAACGGTGCTTCAAAGTCAAAATTTACATGTTGTGCTGCCACGCACATAGTAAAATCAAATTGCCTTACGTAAGTGAAATAATGCACAGTGAAACAACATGCAATGGGCTACGTTATAAAACGTTTAAAAACATCCCATGTACTATTTTTGTATTTTAAAAAATTCTGAATTTACAACTTTTTTTGTCTGTACTGCTACAATTTTTTAAACAAATTTCAAAAACATCACGTAGGTTTTTAAGTATTTTATTACATAGCTCATGGGATGTAAGTTCACAGTTAATTATTTTATTGAAATAGTTCAGTTGGTTTTCAACTATTTGCTTGACAACGTAACAAGCAAATTTTGACTTTTACGCACCGTTTTGAGGAGAGCTAATATTTGTTTTGTAAAATGAAATTGCACTCAGAAGTGTAGTTACAAAACTAACAATGTTTCACAAAAATATAAAATTATAATTTCATCATACTTGAACACCCTTAAATTTCTAAACTCCAAAAGCATAAGTCAGCTGAGCGTACAGTACCTTTGAGTCTAGTCTACTGTCAGAAGTAACATGAAGATTACAGGCCTCTCCATACACGATACACAGGGGCTGAAGTTATTCTTGGTAAACATTATCTGACGATGTGACGGTTACTGACAATTGTTTACATCTACATACAGCCAACGATACATGAAACTTAACGAGCTGTTTTGAAACTACGCTAATCGACAAGAGACCAATTCTCACGTTTATATGCCGATATTCTGAGCGTAATTACGTGCTTTAAAAATAACGTATGTTTTATTGGATTTTCGTCTTTCCCTAGCCATATAAACCCACACACGTACATATATATTATATTTATATCCATATCAATTATTCACAACTTTTTCACACTAAACTACAGAAAATATTTTTTCCCTAGCGAGGAATTTGTAAACTTTTCCAGCGATACAAGTGGGCAATGTTCTTCTGCACATAACAATCAGACTTTTATGTCTAGTGGTTATTTCAGCAAAACTAAGTTTGAGTAGAATAAGTTAGCTCATTTAATTCCTTTCTGGCTAAAATGGCATTTAATATTATAATATTTTAACAGTAATATATATGTGATCTTTGAACGATTCTTCCAATGGGTTGGTATTATGTATAGAACCGATATCATGGACATACGCCATTGCTTGCGAATGTTGCCGTCTTGCAGAAAACATCCACAATAAAACGAAAAAACAAACCAACAAAGAAAAGTCGAGCGTTAGCTGTTGTCAACAAACAAATAACATACATACAGTCCTAGAGAGGGACATAGTCGTAACCACAAAGTGGAAC
>PNEQ01104243.1:0-12429 GCA_003012365.1 Medauroidea extradentata
CTCACATTCATTTTTACTGCTGTTGCCATGGAATAAGCAGTGTTTTCCTCTGCCACAAGTGATTTTTGCACAAACACACTCAACTAGTTTTCAGACTGCATTACATCAAAATAGAAAGTATTTTTCTGTAGAAATTTGTGCATGTTATTGTCTTCAGAACTGTCAAAAAAAGGAATTCTTATGTGAGACAGACTATAAACAGAAAATTATTTTGTTCTGGTATGTACAATGAATTCCGGGTTGCAAAACAAATTGTCCCTGGCATTAAAAAGAAAAATTAAAAATCATTGCTTTGCATTGCGATGTAGAAAAATTGGTGAGAAGGTTTTACGCACCTTTAACAACGATGTTTTCAAGAGCCGATGTGGGTGGTGAAAGAACAACACAACATCCATGCCCAAGCCCGACACGATGAGTCATGCACGCTGGTTGATGATGCTCTATGCCTCTATTGATAACGTGACGGCGTCTGGAGAGTTGTAACGTTTTAAGCGTGAATCAGATTTGTTTATAAACTACTTCACGGGTAATAAGAGCGTACATGTAATGGACCGTAAAATGTAAACGTCTTATGCGGGATAATTTTAAACGATTTTCATTGAGTGACGCACATGAATGGATTAACACGATTTTGTAGTCTTAATTTTTCCATGTTTACTTTACACCGACAAAATATTTTTCTTTATTTTAGAAGAAATAGTCACGTTATGAACGAGTAAATATAGAAAAAATGTACATTTGTTATATTCTACACCAAAAAAATTTAGAAGGTAATTTTTTTGAAAACCTCGTTTAATGGCCTAACCCCATTTTTTGGGCCTAAAATTTGGTCAAAAATATGCGGCGATTACGCGAGTAAATGCGGTAAATCTGTAGAACATGATTAAAATTTTATTGCTTTATAATATGACAATTCGTGTAAGAACAAAGCTGTAAATTATGTGTTCTATGATGCAATTTATATACATAAAATTAAATTTTAAAATTAGTAGTGTTAAAATTAGTTTACGTAATGTACAGTGACCCAGAAGGATTGTTAATTACAGTACCGTTTTTATTCATGTATACGAGGAAAATTATTTTTATACCTTTGTATCTTTGTAGGAGGGTAGAGTAATAACTGTCAGGCTAGCAGTTGGCTGCTGCCCCTACGCTGTGACATACGGACGTAAGGTATTTTTCAATGTAAACATATTGTGTGAGATGCGTGTGGTCACGTGCGACGTTTGTATTGCATGAGGTGTGAGATGCGTGTGGTCACGTGCGGCGTTGTATTGCATGAGACTGTACCGGTTGACCTTGACTACTTCCGCTCGCAACCTCCCTAGCTTATCTCCAACGATCATTTCTTATCTCACTCACACGTGCACGCATATTGGCTGTGGGGAAAAAAAGGATCAGCCAGAAGTAGCAGCATAAAAAAATAAATAAAGATCTGACTGCCCACATTGTTTGATATTCTTTTATAGTCCTCCACGTTACGTTAATTTTCCCACTGCATGGCGTCCCTCCCGTAACTTGATACGATAGTTACGTACAAAACAGTATTTATTGCAGCCTCTTTTGCTTGTAGAAATGATAGTGTTACTGGTTTCCTCACGTTTCTTGTGATTAATGACTGATTACCCTACCTCCCCGGACGCCCCTCGATAACACGGACAAATCGTAACTCGGACAGCTTCTCCCCCCTTTTAGTCCGAGTTATCGAGGGTTCACTGTAGTAGTTAAAACTTATAAGCAGGTGAGGTGAAAATGTAAATGACAAGAAGAAAGCAAAAAACAGTGGCTAGGCTGAATAAAGCTCATGCGTAGGAAAGTGCAATGCAAAAACAGAAATATTTTGGGGTTGCATCATGAAACACGTTTTTACGTTGGTTACATGACTCCAATAGAGTAGTTAGCTGCATTGCAAACTTCCAAATTGGTAGTAATGTAGGAAATGCAAAAATTTGATAACTAATTACCAAAAAATGCAATTCAAACTCATCGTAACTCACTTATTGAGTGGCCAACTTCTGAGACTGACTACCACATTAATTGTTACCACCAACTAACAGCAACCACACTAGTCAGGTTTACACTCCACAAGTAGAAACACAAGGGTTCTCACTGAATAGTTCAGAACAGTGACTTTCACTTGTCTTGCAGGTTCACAATGTTTGCAGGTTCACAATGTTTGCAGGGTAGCCGTCAGTATTAGTGTAACGCATACATTTGATACTCTCCATAAATTGTTTTTTATAGTCGAGTTTAGTGTACTGCTGAACTATTATAAAATAAGTTTTTGAAATACACTGACATAACTCCACAGGCACATTCCTCAGAAAAAAATAGCATGAAAACATACACAGTATACGACGTACCACGTAAAGTGGATCTCAAGGGCGTTAACGCCTCTTTGCAGTATAACAATTAAATGGACACAGTTCTATGGGATGTGTAAGTCTTTAACACTAAGGGAAAAAAATTCTATTTGTAGACAAATAGAGGTTGCAACCCTTATGCGAAAAAATTATGTGCTGGTAGTTTATCAACATTTTTGTTCATACTTATAAGAAGCACATAAAAATAAGCGTAAAAGGCTAGTTAGTATCATCTTTGCCGTAACCACAACTGCTGTCACAAGAATAAAAGCTGAAGTTACACAATCGGGAAATGTTGCAGTCTATTTGACCACACGCAGTTTGTCCACAAATAAATTTTTTTGTTAGTGTTACATATCGCACAGCCTGAAGAATTGTGTCCATTTATGTAATTGTTTACAAGAGTCTTCCATTGTTTTGTACATATGTTTTGCAAAATGTGTTATTAATTATACTTCAAGAGGCGTATCCCTTGGCATAAACTTTAGATGGTAAGTCTTATATATGTGTGTGTTTTTGTCATATTTTTTCTTTAAAAGTACACCTGCGGAGTATGTGCATGTGTTCGAGAAACATCCTATATATGCAAAAAAATAAACAATTCTAATGTTGTAATAGGCAGGAAATGAACCATCATTTAAACTACATTGTGCAATTAGATTACTTAACAAGTTTTCAGGGCTTTTTTTTAATTGCATTGAAAAATGTAAGTTTTCTTGAAGAGAAATTTTTAAGTGGTACACATAAAATTGTGGGAATTGTGCTGGAGCAAGTGCCAAGTGCTACATTGTAAATCACAGCAACTAGCACATCACTGTAAGTTGTGCAGTAAGGTGATGCACAGTGAAATGATGTGCCGCAGATGTTCCAGAGTTTCAAGCAACACTAAATAAATAGGTGGTTGATGTTAAATAATTTATGGTGTCAAAGTACAAACAACACAATGATGAAACCACTTTAAACAAGGCAGCATTAAGCGGGATCTTACTGTTGCATGATTTCCAATTATCAGTCAGTGCACTACGTATTTGCTCAGCTCTAAACCATAAAATTTTTTTATTAAAGTATCCCAGATACAGTATAGAGTTAAGAACTATGTATAACTGTTTCCTTAAACTTTATTTTGAATTTAAATTTTTTACTTCGGTTTATATTAAATATTTGTTTGTACATACCATTTTGTGTCATTTGATTGTGCAAAAAATTTGTCAGCAAAGTGGAAATTGTTACAGTTACATTAGTGTGCAAATTTGTGTACACACAAGACGGTTCCTTTTGGCAAACCAGAGCCCATAGAAATTGTCAATGTACTCCATGCAGTATGCTTTAAGAACTAACATTTAATTACAAATAATGTGATTGTGTATGTCAGTTGACTTTTCAAAAATTAAAAAATTTATTTTGTACTTTTATAATTTTTAATTTTATCCCAGTTCATTATGCACATTAAAGAAGTGCAGTATTTTATAGTTTCTGTATTCTTTAATATCTTAATTATGAGTGTTCTGGTCTTATTTTATTTTATGTCAACTAACATTTTGGTGTTGTTTAGGAATAACTCGTGACCTTCAGAGCCTTGCAGCCAGTAACAAAGGGGACAGTGAAAGTGATGTTCAAGACCAAACTCCAGACACAGATGATTCAGGGGCCCACTCTTACCCAGAGGCACCAACAGGAACGTTTACTTCTTTTAAGAGAATGCCAGTTATGGGTCACCGTGGACTAGAGCAGCGTGGCAAGAAATCACGTACCTATCCTCCCAAAGAAAGTGCTCAGAAGGCAGTTCAAGTGGTTGCTCTGGAAGTGCAAAATGTAAAACGTGCCATCAACTGGTATGGGACTTTACCCAAAGAAAAAAGGATTGGTGCCTACCTCGAGTCGTTGCGGCAGAGTGGTCTTACCCATGGAGAAAGTATAGATCCAGGTGCAGAAGCAGTAGATGTCCCCTTGACACGCACCAATATCAGGACACAGCCCCAGATGATCCGCAGCAACTCCTCGGGTGGAGCATTCCACCCACATCCTCCTCCTTCGTCACCTCGTCCTAGAACTGCCATTTCACGGAATGCAAGTGTCGATGCAGCCGGAGGTAGCTTGCGGACATTTCGGCCAGCCAATAGCACAGTATCCACTTTTCGGGGTGGTAGCCCATCACGAGCCCTACAGCCGAGTTTGGCTGACTTAGAATTTCCTCCACCACCTACAGACCTCCCTCCGCCCCCTGAAGAATTTGATTGTTCTGGCCATTGTACGCAGGAACCGTCATCGTCATCTTCTAGATTTGGTGTTAATCTGCGTCACCGTGAACCAAGCCCGCCTCCTTCTGCCAACTCACCAAGTCTCTCCCCACCTCCTTCGCCGCCTGACATAGATGATCGTACACCCCCACCGCCGCCGCCACCACCACCCCCACCACCAGCAAATGAAGAAAGGCTTCCGGATTCAGTTTCTAAAATTTCTCCTCTGACCGATGACAATCTCTCTCCCAAAGATGATACCAAGGTGTCAACTGTGTGTAAAGTTGGGAAAGGGATGCTGACCAGCATGAAAGAAATGCTAGAATTGAAGCTTGTGGCAGAAATAAAAGAGCGAGCAGATTTGAAGAATCGTGCAGCAATTAGAGAATCTCCTCAAGCAGATAAACGAGGAGTTTCAACATCCGTAGATCCGGCAGCACAGTTGGTGTCTGAACTTTCAGAAGGTGTACAAGATGGTATAGTTGAAACTATGCAAGGTCCCATCTCACCATTGGATTTCAAAGCTAACCTAAGAAGAGTGAGTAGGGAAACTTTGGTAGAAAGTAGTACAAATAAACAAGTACCAGGAGTTTTGGGTTTCAAAACGCAACTTAAAAAATTTGAATCTCGAAGGTCTGAGGGTCGAGAAGATAGTGAGGAAGCAACGGGGACCATCATCGATTTCAAATCGAGACTCAGAAAAGTGGAAAGTATACAGAGCAAGAAGTCTGAGGAAGATGATTCTACATGTGGAGTTGATGAGGAAAGAGTAGAAACTGATGAAGAAGGAAAGAAGCGAGAGAGTATGGGTGAAGAAGATGATAAACGCAGAAGTACAGGGAGTATAAGTAGTCTTAAAAAGCTTTGGGAAAGCAAAGAGGCAGCTGATCCACCAAGTCCTAAACTGGGACTCAAAACCAATCGACCAGAGACAGAAGGTCATAGTTCACCAGAAGAAGGTCATGGAAGAAGGGTGTGGCCACCTTCGGATGAGAAACCAGCTGTACCAATTAAACCTGTCATGAGACCAGTGAAACCAGCAATGCCCATATCCAAATTACCTTCAGGTCCAGCAATTTATGCTACTCCTGGTGCACCAAAGCCACATGGAGGATCTCTGAGCGAGAGTGGTGGAGATGGCAGCAGTGCAAAGACAGAAAAGGAAAATGTACTAGAGATATCACAAGCCCTAGAAACTTCTCTGTCCTCTCTTAGAACGGCCACAAATGTATCCACCGGTTCGTGGTTGCAATTGTCGGACAAAGTTGGTTTGTTCCATTCCTCATGTGTCAGTTACGCAGATCGAATTGTGCCATCGCATGCACGTTTCCATTTTCGTGAATTACTGACACGTTTAGAGACCCAGGCTCGGCAGTTACGTTCTGCTGGTGCGCGTAACAGTGCAGACAATACAAAGCTCT
This sequence comes from Medauroidea extradentata, assembly GCA_003012365.1. NCBI lineage: Eukaryota > Metazoa > Arthropoda > Insecta > Phasmatodea > Phasmatidae > Medauroidea > Medauroidea extradentata. The sequence continues at coordinate 6,022 of PNEQ01104243.1, forward strand.
TTGCTGAAGTGCAGAACACTGTAAAAGATGTTATTAATGCAGTGCAGAGATAAAAGTGCTTGTAGAATTGTTTCCCAAACTACTGTATTTACATTTGCACGCTGTTGTGAGTAGCCATTAAGAATTGTGAACACAATTCGTACAGTACAGTATTTATGAAAATTTTACTTTAAGTTGAGTTAAAATTTATTGTTTCAGTTTTATTTGGCTCACTATCCTTGTTAAACAATTGTTTATACAGGTTCAGTTTTACAAATAATAATTTTGTTGCATAATAATGGCATATAATGAAATGTTTTTTAAAAACATTAGTGGTTTTGTACTAGTCATTCAATAGTGAAGGTAAGTTAAATGCCATTTTTAATTCTTTCAATCGCTTTTACTTGTTAGTAATTTAAAATTAACTGTATTATTTTGTTTTACTGTTAGTCAAATCCATAAAATAATAAAAATTATAGGTCCATATTGATTGTGAAAATTCACTGTACAATCAGCCAAAAATACATACATAATTTTAAAAGTAACTTAGTCTGTTCTAATTTGTGGGTACAGATTTTCTTTTATATGTGTAAGTTTTCATTCTTGAAAGCTTAGTTCAAGCATGTGTGAAAAGGAAATTTGAGATAGTGGTTTTAAGCATAGCTTATATACATGTATAAATATTTCCTTTTGAAGAAAACCACAAGGAAAGTAAAAAAATTCTAACAGTGTTGTCATGTCTAAAAGAGTGAACATTTAGTTAAGTCCATGCTCTTCCAATGAAACAAAATGATTGGTTTAGGCAGTCATAGTTCCTGTTAAGCAATCAAATGATTATGTAATTTTTAGTTTGTGCACAAAATTCTTTGTAAATTTTTTTTTTGTACTTTCATTCTTTCATCGTCAGTACCAAATTGCAATCCTTAATATAATAACATACAACTTAAATTTGGACCCTATTTAATTTTTGTTAGACATTCCAGTTACAGTATCAGTTTATGTTGGATTGTTCACAAGGATGAAATTATTTATTGGGACCAGTTACACACTGGTATGGTGTGGTTTCTCAAATAATTTTTAAGAAAGAACTTTAAAAGGTGTGCAAATCAGCATTCTGGAAGTGAATTATGTCAAATACTCGTGTAATGTTAACTAAAAGTGTGGAGGATGCAAATTACAATTTGTGTAATGCTAGTCTTTGTATAGTATAGAATTATGGATTATGAATACAGTTATATGTATGTAGATACGTAAGGAAGTACATATTTTGTTAACTCCAAAGATAAACTCATTTATAATGTTATTCACACCCAAAAAATATGTTATATTTTATTTTCCAATCTTAATTCTCTTGAACTCAGGTTTTCTGTGTTAGAATTTTTTCCTGACTAAATGGAGAACAACGAAAAGATGTTTTATTCTTGACTTGCATAATGTTTATGCAGTTTACATAATTTAAAACTGTCTACTCATAAAAATAGGGTAGTAGTAGTTTACAAGATATTGTCTTATGTTGATGTTCTCCCTTATTAATATTACCAGAAGTCTAAGTTGCAATTAGAGAGGCTGATGGATGTGTTTCAGAAAGAAAACAAAGTACTGCATAGAAAATTATAGACACATGTCAACCTAAGTTACTATAGGCCTTAAAACAAAGAAGTGTGTGATGTGAAACTTGTAATTTTATGTAACTCTTTTAAATTGTTTTAAAGTGGCGTGGTACTTGGTGTTCCCAACGCTCAAGAGCCTACATCAAAACTTGTATGTCAAAATTTCAATGCTTTACTCCAGTCGTCACTGTAAATATTGTCTTTTATCTAAACCTTCCATTTTCCATTAGTGTTGTGTAAATTTCTAAAACACGTTTCCCAGCCTCGCATTGTGAGACTAACAATGTCGTATTAGTGGATACATATGTACATGTATTCTACAGCACTTGGTGTTCTGGAAGGGCTTTCAAGTCTTGCTCTATTGAATGTGTATCTCATTAGTTAATGCAGGGTCCAATTATTTATTTTAAGAATTGTACACTGCAAAACAACTTTACAGCATCATTCAGTTGATATATAGGATGTGATAATTGTATGCAGCGTAGATAATTTTTCCTTGCGGTTTATTGTTCATATCAACTGATGTTGGCAAACTTTTGTAATAGCTTTATGTTGATTGACAATGGCTCAAGTATTGTTCACTATATGTATTTATGTCTTCGTAAAATATAAAAATCTTTGTGCTTGAGACAAAGGTTTAAGAATTTTAAACATGCCTTTTTTATTCATGTATTTTTCTTGAATGACTGCTGATGTATATTTAATTTTTCTTGTATATTGATGCATGCATTTTGTACAGAGGTATTATGTCTAAGAATGTGTCCTATATACATTTAGATGACTGTGTGATATTATGTTTGTACAATTGACTCAAATAAAGAACTGAACATGTAGGTACAAGATGTGTGTCCCTTAAAAATGGCCTTATCAGTTACTGCCGTGTTTGTGTGGGATATACTGGGGGTGATGGAAACATTGCGTAACATGAAATTTTCCCTAACAGTTTTTTTATAATTTGTACATTTTAAATATCAAAGTACCTAATAAGAGCCTGTATACTGGTGTTTTAATGACCGAATTGAGTTTATGAACACTGCCAGTTTTAATTGTGTAAGGTCTTTTAAAGAACCGTTTAGATATTTTGGTTTTATGCTCATCTCAGTGTAACTAATTTTTATGATTAAATTTTGACATTCACAGTCTATCATGACATCTGTATGTGCTTAATAAGTATATGCAAGATTGAATGTGTTTACCGTCATCCATAATTTCCAGTGTAAGACTAAAAGCAATAAATAATCAAGTAATCCCTAATTTTGATATCATAAATCTTTACAGTAATGATAAATAAATTAATTTGACATTTGCCCTTAAGCTGGCCTTTATAGCATAGTCGGTTAAGTGTTAGTCGATGGTGCGAGTGGTCTTGGGTTCGAGTCCCAGCTCAGACATGGATGTTGTATTGTCCCTTCACTCTCATCTGCTCTTAAAATGTCGTTAAAGAGCCGTAAAACCCTCTCACTTCACCTTCAATAACTAAGGCATTCTATATGCCTTATTTTACTTTAGTTTTGAAACCATTAATACAACATTTATGCTGCTACAAAAACAAAATTAACTAAATATAAGATTATAAGGAAACCACCACCATAAGTTTGTTTATTCTTCTTCTCCTCCTCCTTATCTGAAACATCTTGTGGCAGTTGAAGATGACGAAACAGTGGAGGTGTCCATTACGTAGTGCCTCAAAAATCAAAATTTGCTGAAACCAAGAGTGTAACCATGAAAAAATCATGATCCAACCTTATAAACATAATGTTGCATGGAATATAGTGCTAGGAACAATAGGCAGAATAGTGGATATAATGTGTTGAGGGTTTATCTTGCTTAGGTTGCGACCATGAGATTCAAATGGGAAATCAGCACTGTATTTAATAAATTCCAGCTTGATGTAACAACTTTAAAGACAGCTTAATTATTGTAAGCCAAAAGTATTCTAGATGAAATACATATTTTTTTTAGGAAAGTTGCCATTCTCGTATAATTTTTATGAGGAGTGTTACTTTGACCATTAAATTTTTGATATCAAGCATAAAATATAAAATTTGGCAAAGCACAGAGAATGCATAAAGTACATGTTCTGTCATATGTTTGATGGAACATCTTCCAACAAAATAGGCATGTTGTTTGTAAGAATGCTTTGTATGTCTCACCATTGAGTCTTCGTGGCAGAAAATGTCTTATTAGTCACCCATGATGCCAGCCCAAACATTGACAAGAGAACTGTTGGTGGCCTGTTTGCACCATACTGTGAGGATTTTCCTGGGCTCTGATGTGTTCATTATAATGATTAATTACCTGGTTCCATTTAAATGTTGCTTCATCAGTAAACAAGACCATTTCAGAGAAGGCAGGGTTCAAGTATTGTCCGCCAAACCAAAGGAAACACGTACGATGAACAACAAAATCCGCAGGTGTCAGGGCCTGAACACGCTGCACATGGCATGGAATTAACATGTTTTCATTAAGCACTCCACGCCAGCGTATCGTCCGCATGAAATGTAGTAGCTACTCTCTGTGTGCTGACTTTGGGGTTCTCGTCCACTTCATGCAGCAGTGCCTCTTCCAACGCCAGCCTCCCTGTCCCTCTCGGCCATCCTCTGGCACAATTGACTTGTTTGAAGGTTTCGTGTTCTCTTAAACGGCGATGAATTGTTTCAAATATACATCTATCTGGACACCATCGTTATGGGAAGTGTGCATGATACAAACGCTGTGCGGAGCTGCCGTTACCATTTGCCAACCCACACTCGAAATGTGCATCAGCTAACTCAGCATTGAAATAATCCATTTTAAACCTCTTTCTGCATTGATGCACACGTGACGCTTGATACACCTGGATGCTAGAGCGGGAAATGTGAGAGTCTAATTCAATTATTCATACACCTATCTGGTATGGGCCTACCTACAGCTAATGGCGTTCCACAGCAATGTGATCCTGCCCACTAGCTATGAACTATACATCGTGTATTGCAAACTGTAGCGTAGAAACTGTGCATTTTCGAACTTATGGCCATGCAACATTTTTTGTTCCTCTACACGTGAGGATTGTTTCTCCAGAATATTGACATGGAATTTTGCAACAACCTGTAGACAGAATTGCTCATTTTAACCGGGCAAAGCCGGTTTCAAATTTTACAAGTAAGGAAACTAGGGTAAAACTGTTAGATTATTTTTGTGAGGAATGAAATACTGACAGTGAGATCATGTACAGAATGCTTGTTTACCAATTTTTGTTGGAATATACTATTCCTCTCAGTGTTTCTGACAATGTCGGTCCATTGTTAAGAAAAATGTTCCCTAAATCTAACGTAGTGAAGAAATATGGCTGTGCCAGAACAAAATCTACAGCTATTAGGAGAGAAATTACAGCAGATGTAACAAAAAATATGGTTCATGCTTTACAAAGTGTATCATTTTCTGTATAAAGTGATGGTACTAATAATAGAATCAAAACTTTATTAAATTTTCATAACATTTTTTGATGAAAGTTTAAAAACCTTCATATTGAGATTTATTTTGTTGCCAAAATTGCAGGAAGTTACAACAGGATAAAATAGATGTAATCTACAGTTGTTTCAGAACTGGAGCGGTTGAGCATGCCATTAGGACATTACAGTAGTAGCATTTTCTGCAGACAATGCTCTGCATTGTTGGGGTATAAAAATGACGTAGCAGCTGTTTTGAAAGAGAGTGATGATATGATCTCCTTGCCAGTTGATTTAATTTGCAGCAAAGAATGCAAATGCTAGCCTATCTTGTAATATTAACTGAGATGATAGAGAGCCTAAACGTAAGATTGTCTGGGCCATAATTAACAAGATCATGTTACATTACGGTGCACGTCTCGCCCTTTTATTGACATGCTACTGTCCCACACACTATACAACAAGGGTGACGTGTCACTGTGGGGCACTCAAGCGTGCTCGCCGGTGGCCCGTGCATAGGTATAGGTGATTCGGGATAAAGTGAGCACTCAAAAAAGCCCTGATTAATTTCTATTTTCTGCCAGTTTATATCTTTCCGCGGTATGTAAATGTAAACATTGCCACGTGCTTTAATTTACATAGACTTGTACAATGTTTACATCTACATTACACTGGGCTGAAAATGTTATCAACAATATCTACTCATTAAATACACTGGTATTGAATAAAATGTATAACCAATAGTAATCTTAGTTATAAATACCTGCGAGTTAACATCTTTTAATACTGGTTTCTGTGCATCGACTCTAATTTATACGACCCGCACTATTGCCGTTACGTATCTCGTAAATATGTACACATGAAAATTGAATTTATAACTCAAAACCGCCACAAAAAAAAACACGCCATAATGACACACGCAATTTAAGAATTCAAACCTGTTCAGTTATACTGCCATGAACAACGACGCACTCAACAAAAACAACGTATTTTCTTAGTGTATGAAACAGAAAAAAAAAATTGCTGTTTCTAAATCAAGATACTCATGTTGGTGGTCGTAACACGTAACAACTTATATATTACCAATGAGGAAACAGTCACTTCTAATACTTGTGAATGTGTTTTATCAGAAACCCATATGTATTGCACATTGGCAAACACAACGACGCTCTCCTCTTATACCGTCCGGTATCGTCATTGAACGCTTCCAAGCTTAAGTGGCGAAAACCTAACTCTGATGCCACCTGTCGGTGAAATAATTAACTACGTAGTGCGCGTAGCGCTAGACGCCTTTCGCTAACGACTGTTGAATTTGAACGGCCCGGATTAAATCACTTTCTACTGGCGCGTTTAAGTAAACTTATACAGGCAGCAAGTATGTCAATATTATC